>JAVSBS010001987.1:17704-81824 GCA_033124195.1 Coracias cyanogaster | reverse complement strand
GGATGGAGCATCCACAGCTTCCCTGGGCAACCTGGGCCAGTGTCTCACCACCCTCAGAGTAAAGAATTTCCTTCTAAAGTCAAGAATTGCCTTCTAATTCTAATTTCCTTCCCATCTTAATAGTAGGCATTTAATACTAAAACTTGTTGAGTGGTCAACAGCACAGAAAGAATATTTAAAAAAAAAAAAAAAATCAGTGATTTTAACTTTTCGTCTACCTTCCCAAAATGAAGTTAGAGCTCTGCGTTACAGCTTAGGTTTCAAACAAATGCTTCATGAATGGTTGTGTTATCCCAAAAATTCTTTTAATGCCATAACGGATAAGAAGTTATGACCTCAAACAAATGTGCTTTTTGAGGCACAAAAGCCACAACGCTCCAGCCCAATAAACTCAAGTCAGGATAAAAATAACTTTTACGCAGGGGCATAAAATCAAAGTGAGGAGAGAGGGCTTCTCAACGTTAAAGGGATCACTGGCCCATCTGTGTTCCCCCTCAAACACTGGCCAGTAAATTTCAAGTTGAGACCAATAACTTGAACTTTAATAAAACTCACTCTCAAAACCATCCCCGTACTGAATTAAAGCATCAAGAGAGAGCTGCTGCAAGTTTTGATAAGATTTTTGCAATGTTTCACACCCTCACTTTTGAAAATGTTCTTAATTTCACACTTGGATTACCCAGCTTCAGCTTCCAGGGGCTGATTTGAGTTCTAGCTTTTCCACCCTTCAGTATTTTCTCACAGTGAAGTTATTAACATCCTGTAATCAAGCCACCTTTATTTATTCCTTTTGATAGGCAGAACATGAAGTCTAGCTGACAAAACAATTCACAACCATCACTTCATCCCCAGCATTGACTGAAAACTTAATAGGTTAGACAGAAGAATAGACTTTTATCTCCTCATCTCACACGCCAGAGATAACCACCGTGTTATTTGCATACCTCAAACCTGAAGGTCTAAATATTTTGGCCTAAAATTCACATTTCTTTTTTTATTGTGGTCACAGTGAAGCTTTTTCCAACTCTCTTGTAAACCACTATCTCTGTTATTGCCATTTACATAAAATATTTAACAATACTTATAACAGTAGCGAAGGGTAAACTCAAAGCCTTCGTTGACACGCAGGACTGCAGAGGAACACAAGAACTGAGAACCATCACATTTTATGACATCTGTAAGCTTCCCAGCTCCCAGCAGGATAAATATAATAATAGATCTTTGTCTTTTATTGCCTGTTTCTACAAGGTGACATAATAAATGTCTCAGACTCCAAGGAGTCTGGTGGAGCTACAAAGATCACCTTTGTGGAAACGCTTCACCCCAGGCACAGGTGGGACACACCTGGGAGAGCAATGGAAACACTGGTGGTGGGATCCCAGCACTGCAGCAGCTCTAGGCAATGCTTCCACTCCCACAGCAGTGTAGGAGACCAAAATTCCACCAAGCCACCTAACACCAAGATAAGGAGCAAAGGTGATGAGGTCAGAACAAGAAAGACATGGACCTGTTGGAGCGGGTGCAGAGGAGGCCGCAAAGATGACTAGGGGGCTGGAAGTCCTCTGCCATGAGGACCAGCTGAGAGAAGTGGGCTTGTTCAGCCTGGAGAAGAGAAGGCTCCAGGAAAAACTTGTAGCAGCCTTCCAGTACCTAAAGGAGAGCCTCAGCAAAGCTGGGGATGGACTCTTTATCAGGGAATGCAGTGATAGCATGAGGGGTAGTGGTTTTAAACTGAAAGTTAGACAGTAGGAAGAAATGCTTTAATACAAGAGTGGTGAGATGCTGGAAAAGGTTGCCCAGAGAGATGGTAGAAGCTCCACCCCTGGCACCATTGCAGGTGAGGTTGGCCGGGGCTCTGAGCAGCCTGCTCGAGTTGCAGATGTCCCTGCTCCCTGCAGGGGGTTGGACTAGATGGCCTTACAAGGTCCCTTCCCTCCCAAACCATTCTATGACCCCCTTGACCTCCTCTGCTGTTGAGCAGCTTCACTAACCCCAGTTATTCAGGAAGTCATCGTGCCTGAGGCCCCTCAGTTCCACAGGTGACCTCCTCATCCAGAGAAGCACCTACTACTATCCACCTCTTTGATTAATCACAAAAAAGTAGCCAATCTATCTTTGGCAGCACTGTTTCTGGATGCCTCTTAAGACACCAAACAAGGTACATGACCTTCCCTCATACCGAAGCCTAAGCACCATAGAGTGTCGTCAGCGCTTGGCTAGGAAGTCACTCAGGACTTCCACACGCTATCATAGCCAGGAGGCCATGGCACAATGTGTAACCAAGTAAATAAACCAGAAACTAAAGAGCTAGAAAGAAATACCGCCGAGGTGACAGGTTGGTACAACAGTCATCTCTTGACTGGTTTAGCCTGTCCTGTAAGGAAAGGTTTCATCACTGAAGCAATCACTTTAAGCATTAAATGCTGGCTGGGACAGGGAAGCTCAACTGCTCCTCTCACCAGGGGATGATGCTGTTCATGGATTAAAGCACAGACAACAGTGGGAATCTGGTATTCCCATTGATGGGACAGTGAGGACCAAAGCTCAGCACTAAGCACCACCACAGATCTCTGGTTGACACTCGAGCCCCGAGTTCCCAGGGCTTTAGTCGGCAGATTTTGTTGCTTTACTCGGTATCCTGAAGGATATCTGACAAACAAGTGTCTTGGTGGCAACCTCTGCATCCAGAAGCACTGAAGTAAGAGGAGTTGAGGAGTGCCTCAGGGAACTGGGATTGTTTAGCTTGGAAGACGAGGCTGAGAGGAGACCTCATTGCTCGCTACAGCTACCTAAAAGGAGGTTGTAGTGAGGCTGGTGCTGGTCTCTTCTCCTAAGTAACTAATGACAAGACAAGAGGAAATGGCCTCAAGTTGCTCCAGGGGAGGTTGAGGTTGGATATTAGGAAGAAGTTCTTCACTGAAAGAGTGGTCAGGCACTGGACCAGGGAAGCGGTGGAGTCACCACCCCTGGAGGGGTTAAAAAAACAAGTAGATGTGGCAATTTGAGACATGGTCTGGGGATCAGGGAGATGTTGGAGGAACATTGGACTTGATGATCCTAGAGGTCTTTTCCAACTAAATGATTCTATGATTCTAAGAGCTGCAGCAACACCGAATAGGACATCAACCCACCGCTATAATGAGCAGCCTATCTAAGCTGAGTTTCAACATGGAATAAATCCCATCATTTCATTACCTGAACCTCAGAAGAGTGACAACTGCCTGACCATCCAGCTGATTCATCAAAGTCACCTACGGAATAAGCTAAAATGTTTAAGTTCTGGCCAGTTCACCCTAATTCCACCTGACATGGACAAAACTTTCGGTGGATGCAAGCTACAGCCATGACACACGGTTCTGCTTTATGACACATAAGGGCGCTTGCATGGCCCCTGCATTACAGCAAAAAAATAGGTTTTTATCTCTTATAATTAGGATTCAAAATCTATTAGCACTTTAATACAAAGAACGTGCTGATATTCATTAAGAACTAATTGTAAATGGAGTTTTAACCGCATATAAAATGAGCTGAATTCTTGCAAGGTAAAGCCATCATTCCTCAGCTTACTGTCCTTCCAGAAGATCTCCTTGGGTTTTTTTAGCCATAACTGTTGTGTTGGGTTTGCCTCTATATACAGCAGCTGCCAGGCGGCTTCAGATGTCTCCTCAAAGCTTTCAACAGGTAATTAAATTACAGCCGCATTTGCATGGCAGGATTTCCTCCTAAGCCAGTTCAGAGTGCAGGCTGCAGATACAGGTAATTAAAAGTTCTCTGATAGAGCAAAGCACACAAACAGCTGACCTATGGGCAGGAAAGCTCCAAAGCAAGGGAAACAAGCACCACAGAAATCACTCGCCTGAAACTGCAGCACAGGGGACAATAAACCACATCTCATTGCAACAGCACAAAGAAATGCCAGCTGCAGATCTCGGTGGCTGACCTTCCTGATGCTGCTGATTCTTCTCCAAGTATCAGCAGGGAAGGTAAGTTTAGATTAGGTACCAGGAAGAAATCCTTTACTGTGAGAGTAGTGAGACCCTGGCACAGGTTGCCGAGAGAAGTTGTGGATGCTCCATCCCTGGAAGTGTTCAAGACTAGGTTGGACACGGCTTGGAGCACACTGGTTTAGTGGGAGGTGTCCCCATGGCAAGGGGCTGGGAACTACAAGATCTCTAAGGTCCCTCCCAATCCAAACCATTCTGTGATTCCAGGAAAAGGTACTTTCAACTTTGACAAACCTTTTATTCACATCCTCTCCAAGTCAAATGGTGACCACGGAAGAAGGGAGAGGAGCACTAGGTTAGCCAGGGTGGCCTCCAGCCTACAGGAGTCATTTTGCCAAGAGAAATAAAGAAGGGACAATCCTCTTGCTGGAACCACACAGCAAGAAGTGAAAGCCTGTGGGAGAGGCTGGAGCTGGATATAGGCACAAAATTAAGGCAGAACTGGCAAACCAGGTACTTGTGTAACTGTGGCTGGGTGCAGCAGTCGTACAAAGCAGGACAACCCACAGGCAAACGGTGCAGAACAACCGTGCGTGAGGAGGTGACAGCACAGGCAGGCAACACGAGAGGGTTTTTTGTTGAAATTACAGCTATTTACTGCATTAAACATTTCCTTACTACCAGCCCCTGTCTTTACCAGCTCAATCAAGGGCACAAAGACCAAGAACCAGCCAACAGGAACCTTTAGCTTTCCTTCAGGAGAAGGACCTCAGAAGTCCCAGCAACGAGCAGCAGTGCTTCCAGTCATCGATCTCGTGACGGCTGGGGATTTCTACACCTCAACTCCAGTGCTGGCAGTATTTGAGAAGCAGAGAAAAAGTTTGCAAGCATGTTTATGCCTTTATGGCTCAAAAACGGTAGGGTGTTTCTGGTTTGGGTTGTTTATTTTTTTTTTTTTTCCCTCCATCAGCCTCTTTGGAAAGGAGGACAATGTGTTCTTTTGAATGCCTCAGGATTCAGCCGAAGGAGGAACATTCCCACTGGGCAGTCGAGTGTAAGCAGGAAATTACCATAATGAAACATGAAGGTTTTTGCATCCTCCTTGCAATAAATACAATGCTCATTCAGATTCATAGAGAGTACAAGACATTTTCGTCTAAAATTGGCTTTTCCCTCCCCATTAGAATCCTATTGTTTAATTACTGCTAACAAGGATACATTTTTACATACTACCTGCTCATTTCTTTTCAGATTTATTTTTAATACCAACCTGTTCCCCTTGGGAAAATGACCATCATTATCACACCGTCCTCCAAGAAGCACAAAATAACAGCTTTCACTTTGGGTCACCATAGCAACTCTACTGTAACTACACCAAATTTGGTTCAACAGGGGAAAAAAAAAGAAAGAAAAAAAAAATATATATATACGCACACATACATAATGCAGGGGCGATGATAAGAAATGACTCAACACAGTTCAGGGAATTCTCACTTTGACGATGATGTGCTTCCCTCTCCTATTGCCAAACTAACCCAGGGAAGCTTGGAGCTTCCCAGAGCGGCACTGGATAACGCCGCAGATCATCTCCTCCATAGCATCCATCACCCTGCAATCTCCCAGCCTCATGGGCCCATGAAATACCATATTCTATCCCACAGTGCCAACAAAAGCAAGTTTGGGGGGATTTTCTCCCCCTCTCTGCATTCAGATGTGCTGCCTAAAGGCTCCTGCTGTCAGGAGGCCACCACTGGTCACCTCTGCTTTCTGCTGGTCCACAGGCGAGGAGGCACCTCGTCAAACAGGGATGCGGCCGTCATTCAGCTCACCAATTGAAAGAGACTGCCAAATACTGTCAGAAAAGCCATCATATCACAGACAAGCACATAGGTGATCTAGTCACACTCTGTAAGCACATTGATTCCCAAGGGATGTGCCCATTTAAGTCCCATTAACATTAATGGGAATAACGTGCAGAGCAAAGAGACAGCCGAGTGAAACAAGCTCGTAAGAGCAAAGCCACCAGAGGAAGCAAAAATTAAAAGCGTGCCGTTCTTCGGTGTGAGAGAAAGGTTGGATCCCAACTCGCTTAAATCGGCTAATCCACCTGCATAGAAACAGAAGCTCAAAAGGTAAATTCTGAAAACTGAAAAGCCAGCTTCTTGGTCTTTACTTCTCAGCAGAAAATTCTGCCTTTTTTCAATCTGGAAGAGCTCAAAGTATTTTATGAATACTAGCTCATTAGTCCTCAAAACACTAATGAATCCAGGCATCTTAATTCACTTGTGGACAAGCAGAATTTTGCCACGATCACCAGGAGACAATTTCTGGGCCACCTTCTCACAAAAAGCACAACAAAACCTCCTTCAGCAGGTTTGGTTTGTTTTTTTTTTTCCCTTCTGCATTATCATGCACCTGCAATAAGTTTAAGCTTTCTGTTATTTCTCATTTGTGAAGTCACATTTTCTGACTTCAAATTTTTTTAGCCTTTTTTGTAATGTCAAAAAACCCCTGCATTATCACATCCTTCAAAAAATAAACAATTTCTAGTTTCATAATTTTTTACATTGTTGTAGTCACTTTTCATCATCAAATTCACTACTTTCAACAGCAATTTAACACGCAGAGAAAATTCTATGCTCAAATAAAGGTATCAATAGTGTTCAAACTCAAGAAGAAGGACAATGCTATGGTAGACGACCCACTGACAGGAAGAATATGAAAATGGTTTTTTGGTATTTTATATCCTCCTTCTATATTATATTTTTTCCACCTTTCTAGGTAGATAACCAGACCAGAGTCCCTGTATCTGGATCCAGAAGGAAGCAGCCTAGGAGTATCGTATGGTTTGAGCTGGCATTGAATGGACATTCTGAATTCCCCAGGGCAACGCGCCCAACAGCAAAGCTCCTGGGGCAGATCACCTCTTACAATGTTATCTTCTGAGCTTAAGGAGGAACTGCTCAAACCTCATAACAACAACTTCCACCCTTTCTTTGCTTTGAAGATCCCAGCGTTTCATTTCATCGTTTCCTTCTTTGGACCTCTGTTGTGAGCAGGAGAACCAGAGTTGCTGAATTTCCTTTCCCTGTAGGATTAGGTGCCTCATCCACCTTTCCCAGACCCTCTCATTTCCAGCTTTGCAAAGAGAAGCATCCCAGCCTTCAACAGTGGCCTCCTGACAATATTTTTCATGCCTATTCTTGACTCCTTCTAGCTGTTTTCTGAGAGGTGTGCAATAACAAGCACCCAACTCCAGGTGAAGCTTCGTCACCCATTCACACACCAGCCGATGAAACAGGAACTGCGGCTCCACCTCTCGCAACTTCACATCTTATCTGCTTCTTTGACTACAGGTATCGCTGAACAGAAGCTTGAATGGAACAAAATATAATAGTGCTCGTGCTTTTCTTTGAGGTTTAACGCCATTTCACCCTAGGCTGGTTTATAACCATCTTCTTTGTGCTAAGTAAGCAACCGCAGCATTTATTTTGGACACAATTAGAGTAAAACCAGATCCCAAACTGCATGTTAACCACAGGTTCACATCACAAAGAGCTTAGCAGTAATACCAGTATAAGAAACATCTGACCCACCTTCATCCACCCCCTTTTCCTCACCACCTCTCAGCCGGGAGAGCACAAGGTGTTTGCGGGGCCGTGCTCCAAGCCGAACATCCCGGATTCCTCGATACCGTTCCCAGCCTCACCCCTGAAAGGCGTGCTGGCACAGCGGGGCAGGCAGGGTTTCATGAGCTGCTGGTGGGATTACTTTAATCCCTAGCTGAACGTTTTACATGCGTAAATTACTTTTTTGGTGGCAGGGAATTTTAAGTCTCCAGTAATCTGCTCTTCAGATAGTTCAGCGTTTTTACACTGCACAATTCCTGCCCCACTGTAAATTACCCGGAATCTAACGTCCCTACTTGCCAGCTTCTATCAAGGCTCCTGTTTCTTCAGTGATGTCAAGAGGACTTCACCATAAAGAGCTGTGCACCAATTTAATGGAATTGATTTAAAATAAAGAGTTGAGTGAACCAAGAACAACCCCCTGGTGAAGATACAGATGAAACAATACTAGTGTTAAGGGGTGCAATCCCCACCTCTTGCTCTTCCTACATGCGCTTTGGTGTTACCGCTGTTTAAGAAATGAATGGCAGCTCTGCATCTCTTTTCTTACACCCCTTCCTGACAGTCTCTGGCACAGGGCCTTGTCCCCAGTTAAGAAGAGAACAGCGCAGCTTGGGGAAGGGCAGTCTCCGCAGAGATGAAGCCGGCTATGCAAAGCTGCCTTTCCTCAGCTCGAGCTGACTGAACACGAGCCCAGCCGCTCCAACAGCGGCAGGGTGTGCTGGCAGCGCCAGCAGCCAAACACCACTCAAAAAACACACACTACTCTTCCTCATCTCCTATTCAAGACCACCCCAACATCACGGTGACACAGGCTAGCTTTCAGGTTCTGCATCCTCTTCAACCACATATACACAAAGATGTGCATTAGTTGCTTTTAAAAATCGAACAACTACTTTCCGTTTACTCTGAGAAGACAACAACAGATCAGAGTGAAACCTCACCAGGCTGGACGTGGCCTCTGGGCTTCAAGGTCTTGGACTATCAGCTGCCATGTAGGTCTAGATCTACACGCAAGACGCGGCTGGACCAGCTTGGCAGAGTCTGTTACAAAATCTTTCCCACTGGAGCCCGTACGCTAAATCCCAGCCAGGAACGCATTCGATGTGTACTGAATTTAAGGCACGTTACACAAGAGTTGTAAGGATAAACCTTCAGCCAGGGTGGGTACATCAGTTGTAGTCTCTGTCCTCTCGCTGATATGCAATAATTATAGTTAATAGATGCTAAAAGGCTTCTAACAAACCTCTCAAAGTAATTTATCATAATTAACATAACCTTAGATATGTTTCAAGCTTTTGGTCCTCAGCTCATTATTCATGGGCCTTTCAAAATTGTTCCAGTACATTAATTCTCCTATTTTTAAGCAAATCTATAAGCAGAACCTACCAAATGCCAAAAGAACTACACTTCCCAGTTAATAAATGTGGGCAATATACATGCACATTAACAGCTTAGACCTTTTTTAAGCCGTATTGAGTCATTAATTCATGATCTACAGAAGTGATTCAAGTCAGGGAGGACCTGCTTTGCTAGAAAGATATTGGGGGTACCTTAAAACCAGCAAAATTTGCAGACAGTGCAAAACCCACAAAACAACACGCATTTAAAATATTTTGCCCATGTGTTTGCATTAATAGAACTTTCATGTTGTTACAGATCAACATTCTTATAATACTTTTATCCCACTAAGTTAAAAAATCAGCTACAATGACAAAGCTTGAAAAACAGATCTAAAGCGAGGCCAGTTTCATACGGACATCTAGAAATCAAGGTAAGGATGCTCAAGCCAAAATTGGCACGAGATGGATATGTCAGATTCTGAGGAGTGACTTTTGGGGGCTCTTCCATCCCCTCATGCAGTATGACATGAAGTCACCCAAACTAGGAATGGCCAAAATGAAACCAGTCCACAAATACACAGGAACTACCAAATCAACTAACAGCTCACCTGAAAAAATAGGATGCTGAAAATACATTTTAACCAATCAATCTAAAAATGGAGGCAAAGCACTGGTTGTGTTGAAAAGTAACAAATAAAGGGAGATACAAGGTGAAATGGAGCTTTCCATGGCTGGCACACTTCTGACAGTTGTGTGCAATTATGGCATTAGGATCTTCATTGGTTCATTTAGGTTGGAAAAGGCCTCTAGGATCACCGAAGTCCAACCTTCGCCCCAACATCTCCCTGACCTCATAGCCCAGGCCTCTACCCTTTGCACCCTGCAAGATGTGGAGGAAAGGTATCAGCAGCGCGTTAATGCCAGCGGCAGCAAAGCTTGCATAACGTAGAGCTCAGAGAAGGGTTTGGGTTGGAAGGGATCTTAAAGATCATCTCGTTCCAACCCTCCTGCTACGGGCAGGGACACTTCCTACTAGACAGGTTGCTCCAAGCCCTGTCCAGCCTGGTCTTGAACAGTTCCAGGGAGGTGGCCACAAGCGAGTCTGGTCACTCAGTACAGCAAAGCATCTGGAAGAAGGTGACCAAGTGAGAGGAAAGTTGTTCCCCACTCCGGCAGTGCAGAAATGCTTGCTGGAGTCAGTCCAGATGAGGTCAGACCCATCCCCAGCACCATTTTGGAGCACAAAGCTTTACCGTCAGTAGAAAACACTACAGTGGATGCAGTATAGCTCCACCTACCCAAGCTATGTTGTCACACTCTCATTAATAATAAAAAAATTGAGTGATCTTTCCAGTTAGAGCCCACACTCAAGGTGAACTCTTACTTCCTTTTAAAATTCAAAATGTCTAGAAATACTTTGATTAATAGGGAATGAAGAGAAATTTTTGTCCAAGAAGAAGAGCAGTCAATCACAACCTTTGTTAACATGACTGTAATTGGAGGTCCTGACACAGTGAGACCTCTTCCAGCTCCTATTCAAGCAGCCAAATGGCCCCTGGAGGCATCTGACAAACAGGGTGGCTACACGAGGCAGCCCAGTTTATCACAGCGTAACAAAATGGAATTAAACTCTTTGTCTTTCCCTGATTACAAAGCAGGGTGCTGCTCGGAGAAGGAAAGCCCCCAACGTGCTCTGCAAGGCAGACATCTCACCAGGAGCTGGCTCTGAGCCAGCATATATCTCTGTCACTTTTTAAAGATAATCTGGTTAAACAGCTACATCTTTCCTTATTATGTTTTTGTTTCCACTATACACATGAAAATTAGC
This sequence comes from Coracias cyanogaster, assembly GCA_033124195.1. Classification (NCBI taxonomy): domain Eukaryota; kingdom Metazoa; phylum Chordata; class Aves; order Coraciiformes; family Coraciidae; genus Coracias; species Coracias cyanogaster. The sequence goes on along the minus strand of JAVSBS010001987.1, from coordinate 71,080 downwards.
TTAGAGACTAAGAGGGCTAATCTGCATTTTTAGGGCTATGTTTTATCATTGTGTGCAGATAGGATTTGCAGTCTTCGCTGGGCGTGTTGCATTACCAACCCACTCACTTTTCTCTGCCCAAAGAAAGAATTAAAAAAAGGACATTTGCATCATGTAAGCAAAGAATATAGTCCAGCTTTGCATGGAAAGAAAAGCCTTGAATTACCACCCCTACCTAACAAAGCCAAGGAAAACTGAAGCATCATAAATGCTGAAAGCAAAGTCTTCCCAACACTAATGAAACGACACGAGAAGTACAAACTTTGGTGTTTTGGTCACTGCCTTCAAAATTGTGTTCTTGTGAACACGACATGAATCCTACATGAAAGAAATAGCATAAAACATTTCTCACCACAATGGTGGGGGTTTGTAGCTGAAAATAAAATTGGAGAACTTGCAGAAGTCTTGTTGCCGATCTTGTCACTAGCAGTAGCAAGGGTATGAAAATGGTACTTGGTGCTTCCCTCCAGGCAAGGCTTTGAAAAGGCTGAGATCTAAAACAGCAAAGCATCGCTATATATTTACTACTCCTGGAAAGAAAAAAAACCTTAAGGAAGGGGATAAAGCACAAGAAACCCTGTCTCAGTATTGTTCCTATTTACTTGAAGATGGGAGGAGTAAGGAAGCAATTCTAGGATACTAGTATTTTACCTCCAACTCCCATCATTCAGTAGCTGAGACCACGGAATGGAAAAAGGTACTGACAGAAGGTAGAAATGGAAGACAGTATGAACAGAAACAGGATTTTCAAATACTAATATAGTTTGTGTGCCTGATAAAACAGAGCTGCCCATCGCATTCCACAGTGTACTGTCAGATCAGACATCATCTCTGTCCTCTTCACAAAGGACCACGATCAACATCAGGGCAACATCCGTGTCAATGGGCTTTATATACCCACACATACAGCATTAAATGATATTAAATTGGTATTTGATACATATGTATATATGATCAAGCAAAATACATATATATACACACACACACATCATCAAAAGCACAGTCAGCAACTTGACCTACGCTGAAGTGACGCAACCAAACAAGCACAAAGAGCTGCATCATCTGCAGCAGAGAGTGACTGAAAGAACAAGCCAGTTTTGCCACATGTGGGACTGGCAGAAAACTCTGCTTCTATTTCATAAACATTTCACAGCACAACTATTCAAGCTTGCTCGACTTGCCAAAGTACCTCACTTCAGTATTCCTGTAAAATACCTCGCTTCAGTATTCCTGTAAAAGCCAAAGGAGCTGTGGCTTCGGAGCAGTCCCCCTGCGATGCTGCCCAAAAGGACTCTGCTACTTGGCTCATTTCACATCTAAGAAAAAAAAAACAACTGGAAGCAACCAGAACATCAGTGTTGGGAATCACAGAAGCCAACAGGTGCTGCCAGGAGGCCGGGACCTTCTCAGCCTTGTGCCTCAGTGTCATCAGATCTTTACAGCAATCAAACGGCATCAACAAGAACTCTGCCGTTCTGAGGTATCAACCATTTGTGTCATAACGAGTCGTGGGTGGCTATTTTTTAACTCTCCACATCCCTGTCACAAAACCCAGGAGCAAACTCTGCACTCGATGGAGCATCTTGGGCTGACAACTGCCCACAACTCCAGATGCAAGATGTTAGGGCTATTTATTAAGTTTTGTGTCTCAATAAACTGCACTTTGTGTGTTCTTACTGTAAGATTAATAAAATAATACTGGAAAGCAAGAGTCTTATCGTCACAGTGATGTAGTATCCATACCAGAGAGCTATGTACCAATAACTAAACCCACCAATCTGAAGGACAAACTGTAAGTCACTCCAGATGCCAAACACACAATCTCAAGTTCATTCAGCACCTAATACCAGAAACACTGACTGTAGTATAAAACAGTATGGAAATAAGGAAAATTATTTGTCCATAGAGCTTGATCTTGCATGTCAAATATTATCATTTAAAATATCATTCAGCTACCTCACACTGGTTCCCTCTGCATTCCTTTTTTCCAGTTGCATAGTGATATGGAAAAAAAAAAATCTACCCAAGAAACAGGTAAGTAAAAGCAATTCCCACACGTAGTGTTTAATTGCCCTATTTTGTCTGCTAGTCTTCCTACACACCCACTTCCTAACTCCGCTTGCTTTCCTGCTGTGAAAATTCAAACAGACTAATAGGCTTCTCTGTCTCTGCTAACAACAATTTTATTTTTAAGATCTTATTTAAATACAATTACTGTAGCAGATTCATTGCTTTCGGTATCAGATTCAATGCTTTTCACTCACTCAATGTACCCTTTGCAAAAGTCACATAGGAAGTATATCTCGAGTTTTATTAAAAGTTAGGGGCTAAGGCTGAAAGAAGAAAATATTTTTTAAACCGAGACATAATGAAATACTGATGGGTAAAGAGGAGAAAGAATGGCTTTAACTACTATGAAAAGGTTCACATTAAAGCCAGCAAAAAAGACATCACAGTAAAAACTCCTCTAACAGAGATGGCTTATGTTCCTGTGAATGTTTTGCCAATCACACTGGCAACACAGCATCAAAAACATAAATATATCAGAATATAGAAAAAAAAGTAGTTGACTGAATTCCAAAGCTGCAATAACTGAAACACTTGTCAATGAAAATTCAGCTACACAAGAGTATCAGCTACGATTCCTCTGGCTGTAGGCACAAGGGAATGCAAGACTTACAAATACACAAAGTTAACATTAACGCTATTTACAGCTATTTGCATCTCGCTTCTCGCGGTGCCAAAATGAATTTAAATTGCATATTCTGGGCAACATCCAAAACACAGTTTGCTAATTAGGGGGAAGAAGATCCAGCCCAGACAAATAAAATAAGATGCATCCCGAGGAATACTACCGAGGAGATGCACACAAGGGCAGGAGCTGAGGAGGGAGGCTGGAGGAGGACCTCCGAAGGGTGATGAATACTGGAACACAGCTACAATTTGTGATAACATTTAACCCTCTGCCCTCAATTTAGACTCTCTAAGACATTAAATGAATACCAATATGTCAATAAGCCAGGACAAACACAAGCCCAGACAGAACAACAAAACCCCTGCCCCTAACAGCATCCATCCCTCTTTGTCTTCCAGATTACAGGAGAAGGCACGGAATCAGGAGTCTTTAATCCGCAGGCGAAAGCTGTCAGGGAAGAGTTAAAGGCGGCAGAGCCACCCGCACCTGCGGCAGGGCTCATCTGCTCTCCCTGCCCAGCAGCCCTGCAGGTCACTGCACTTTGGAAAAAAAAAAAATAAAATCTGTCTGCAAGCACCAAGCCAATATTGTCACCGCTGCAGCTGTATTACACAGCAGTTGGCAGGGATAAAATAATTCCTTGTTAAGAAAGGATTTATAAAATATGCAGGACATTAACCCAACGTACACGGCTACTCATCTGAGAATATAAATTTATTTACCTAGAAATAATTGCTGGGTAGAAGGCAGGCCAGAGAGCCAGTCCCGTTTTCCTTCACCTCGTCAAGGAGGCTGCAGCACAATTTGTGCAATTTGGGGTAAGTACAAAGACAAGGATGTTAGAATGAAATTCTCAGATTGCTTCATCCTTCAGCCCCATCATCGCTACACAGAACAGCGTCCAGAAGAAGGAAAAGTTCTGTTAAGTGTTGAATTGCCTTAACATCCCCAGGAGTAAAACTGCTAACACCTCCAACATCCATTATAGTCTAATTTGGCCCACAAAACTCCCTGAGGAAGGGACAGTGCCAAATCTCTTCTTCCAAACATGCCTATTAGAAGCTACTTAAACATCTCTCACGCCACTGCCCAAATGCTGCTCTGAGATGTCCAGGTCTCCTCAAACCCCTCTTTCATCCTGCCACAAGCAAGTTTTTGTTTGATCCGCAATGCCACGGCCGGCCAGGCCTCAGCGTCTTCTGCACGGGTGGATGAGAAATGAGGGAGCACCAGCAGTTGGCCACCAGGCTGGGGGGACAGGGAGTGAACATTGTCTTTGTTTGATCCAAGCACCAGCTGAGAAGAGTCCAACTGGAAAGAAATCACTCTCTTCTAACCTCCTGTGGACACTTGGACTACACATGAGAGCCCTTCTCAGCAGGGCTGAGGAGCACACAGCTTCTGTCCTGCAGATACCTCTTACCACTCCTTAATTAGCAGCAGCAATTTGCTCCTTATCGCTTCCAGCACGGCACTGGATTATTTTTGTACTGTTGTTTGCATTGGGGGGGGGTGTTTTTTGTTTGTTTCGGGGTTTTTTAAATTTTAAAGCTGACTTGTGCTGACATTCAAGGGCTACATTTTATTTTCAGCTCAAATTAAAGGCTGCCGAAATCCATCATGGTCTCGCCTCCCTGCATGAGGAGTCAGCTCTAATCTCTCAGTGGGGGGAAGTGAAAATGGGCTCGGTTGCCTAGAAACCTGAATGAGCATCTTTTAAGTGAAAAGCAACTTCTGGATTGTTAATTCAGGAGTGGACAGTCCAGGCAAGAGGACATGCCAGTCACTTTGCTTTCAACATCTAGAGGATGACCCTTTCCTGGGGAGAACGAAGGGTAAGCAAACACTGGTCTACAAGTGACTGGAGGCCAGGTTTTTTTAAACCAAGTAGCTGCAGATGCTGCAAGTGGAGCTGCAGCCTCTCCAGGACTCCTTCCTAGTGGATCCCAAGGCTTTGCACAGCCTGCACCCACCAAGACTTTTTCTTTCATTTAATTTGTGCACAGCACCACAGGCACCTATGTGCTGGAAGAGAATTCAACAATTAGCCAAGGGACACATCACTTACCTGAAAGTGGATATACAGTAATAACACATTACATACAGTACGATTTATCTTACAAAGCATGGGTTGCTCTGCCCTCAGTAAAAATGAATTATTTAAATTGTATTTAATGCAGAGATCCAATCTATTTTTTTTATATAAATATAAACTCTCACCTCATCTAAACTACACTATTTACCACGTATGTAGTGAATATGTTTTCTTTCCATTTACAGAAGAAACCCATGATTAACAGCATTTTAGGAAAAGTCTTCTATGAAATGTAGCTTTAGATCCAAAACCTGTTCCCATCTGAAACATTTTCACTAGTGAAAGCAAAGACTTCAAGATATTTCTATAAAGTCAATCATCTTTTATATACCGGTTATGCTGACAGCTAAGCCCTAAAAGAAAAATGTAAAAATAGTGGTTTGAACATCAGCTGAATTTTGAGACTACAAATCCTCAAGCCAAAACCACGTACTGAAAGACGGTGAAGTGCCGAGGCAAAACCCCGTGCCGAGACGGAGCGCTCCAGGTGAGATCCTAACTCCGAGCGGCTATTGCTGAAACGGGTGGGCTGAGGCAATCACCAGGGTAAGTACCAGGCCTTACTGTGCTCTCCACCACTGGAGCCAATGCTCTGCCCAGGAACCCCTGATCATCAGGGAAACAGAACAAGAGCAACAAGAAGGAGAGCAAAGGGCAGGTACTGCTGAATCCAGCTCTTCTCCATGAAGTGGGTGTCCCCAGCCAGCCTTGCCCAAAGGCTGTGCCAGCACCGGGGAGCCCCCCAAGATGCAGATACGCTTCTGCCTCCCGTGCCTGCCTTCAGGTCCTACTCAAGTTATTTATTTAGCCCGTACTTCAATGCCAGAAGGCACATTAGACAGAAACAACTGATCTGACTTTGCCACTTGACATCAAAACCCAAGAGGATACAAGTTGTGTTATACTAAGTTGGCCGCCGATAACATTACAACCAACTACAACTACACCAGCTACAATCCAAGCACAGACCAGTTGTGTCTTGTCTTCATGACAACTCAATATCGATGTAAGTATATTTAAGTCTAGACTCACTACAGACCTACTATATTTATATTTATTTCCAGGAAAAGCAACTAATTTGGCCCCAGTTTGCACAGATCTTAGTATCTCTGTTTTAAAAAAAACTATTGCTTTTCCTACCTCCCAGAAATATTAAGGCTAAATATATGAAGGGTTCTGCAGTGTTCAGATGTTACAATAAGTGACCAAACAGAGCTGAGGTGAAACACAAGAATTCATCAGCACAATGAGAAGTTCTGTCCTGCTTTTGTTCCTCTGTTTGCCCCCTTTTCTTTTTCTCTTTCTTTTTAGGTCTCTCTTCCTCCTCGATCCTTTCCTCAAGTTACTTTATTCTAACGTTTTCCTTGACAGGCTCAAATAACATGCACATAACTAAAGAAACCCACCTGGTTTCCCTCCCTTCCCTGGCCTCAGGCATTGGAAACAAGATCTACCCTCATGTGCCACTCAACCACTGACCTCTGCGTTTTAGAGCTTGGATCATGGCAAGCTCCATCTGCAGTAATTGTTGCTCCTTGGCCAAATATTTAATCTGCCATCTACCCTGAACATCAAGTGAGAACACTGATATTAAACATCATCACCAGCACTCCAGTAAGCGGTCAAAACACAACGAAGTTTATAAGCACAGACCCTGTTCTGATTCTTATTTCACATTCAGCTACCCCTGTTTCAATGTAGAATCATAGAATGGGTTGGGTTGGAAGGGACCTTAAAGATCACCCCGTTCCAACTGCCCTGACACAAGCAGGGACACCTCTCCCTAGACCAGGTTGCTCAAACCCCATCCAACCTGGTCTACAAACACCTCCAGTGACGGAATATCCACAATTTCAGTTTCTACCTGATTTAAAACAATCTGCTCGACATGCCATGAAGGGAAGTCAGCAAGCTCTGCCCCAAGTCCTCACTCTACCTCCATGGACGGAGACAAAATAAAACCCCACTGCTCACCGCCCAGCCCATCACCCTGAATATCCTTCCACGCTGAACAATTTACACTTTCTCCTCTCCCCTGCCCTCAAAGTTTAGAGGGCCATGAGCAAGAGCTCCTTCAAAAGAGCAGCGCAGCCCGGGCTTGCTCTCGGGCTTCGGTCCCAGCTGCACGAGCCGATTCCCACCCCGCTCCCCGGAGACGGCATTATCAGCGCCTCGCCAGCCGAGAAGGTGAAAACAAGGGACGGGGACTGCTAAGGCAAGGAAGGGGAAATCAGATGAAAAATAACACAGCAGCTGGTCAGTGAGACTCCATTTTCAAATCTAATCTCGGTTTGTGCAGTCAATGGGGGAGAAATGCCACAATTTGCATGACAACGGCCAAGGGGACTGAATGGTGGCAAATCAATTCTGCAAGAGAAGATAAAGCAGAATTTACCTCGTATATTAGCAGGAAGGTAGAATTCAATTCCCATAATGTCTGATGATATTGATTAAAACTGACACTTTTTTATGATTATGATTATTATTATTATTATTATTCCTCTTCCACTTAGGACGTGGCAACAACTGAGTTATATAAAGATGCAGTTGTCTTACGCAAATGGAAACATTCTTGGCCACGGAAGAAAATCATGTAAAGTCCACATCCATTAGGAGTAACAGCCCTAGAAAATATAAGGACTGGCCATTTTAGCATGTTACAAAGACGTCGCTCACTTGGGCTCAGGCAGGGATTCAGTGACTCCAATTTATACCCATCGGGAGAGAAGTAAATAGCATGGCTGAGAGGAAGTATTAGGTTTTACTTATGGCTTAGTTTAAAATAATCAGCAAACATGATATCTGTCTTTTTCCCTCTTGCTTATAGATTTGGCTGCCAACGTTGACTTGCTGTTGAATTTAATAATTCTCACAACCACCGTCAGGTTTAATATGAAAATATCCTGAGAATGTGCACTTGTCTACAGCTAAAACCAATTCTCTTTAACTTCAACAAAATCCTCCTTCCCTTTCTCAATCACCAGCATCATTATTTCATCTAATAATCTCCTTTTCAAGATGACATGACAGCTGAATGAGAATCGCTGGTCTGACAAGAGAAGCACATTCAACTCATGAAAAAAGAAAGCACCTTCCAGTGATGCTGCTGCTGCATCTATGCAAAAGGTAATTGGAAAGAAAAAAAAAAAACCCAATGAAGTTAGGATGCTGGAAAGTCCACGTTACTTTTAGTGATGGAATTTTCTACAATAATTACTTATTTTCAAGTGAAATAAATAAATGCAGCTTGTGTTTAACTACAGTGCATGTCATCACAGACAGTGGAGACAAAGACAAAAATCTCTGTCAGTATTGCTGATGTCACTGAATCCACATAGCACTAGAAAAGGACAGTAAACATCTGCATCTTGTCAATGCCAAACCTCTGACTTCATTACCAGAGAACCCCCTCAGTCCCACTGTCACCTCTGTGGATTTCCAAGAAGCGTCTCCCTGCAATACAGAGAGAAAAGACAGAAGCTTCACCTCCTGCCTCCTTGAATACTAAACACTTCCACGGGTTCACACACCGACACTGTCCTTGGACTCAAGAAGATAGCGATCTGCCAGGATCACTTGCTGAGAAAGGCAGAACATTGATGCTCCTGGTTTCAAGGGTGTCCTGAGGGGAGCTGGAGAAGACGAGGGGCGCTCTTGGTTGCGGTCGCAGAGGTGCAGGGTCCCCCTCGCCTCACAGTCACAGGGGAACGGGCAGGTACCACTCCACTCCCCAGCCACCTCCGCAATCTGCCCTGGAAAATGCTGCCATTTACGACTTGATGTGCATGTATTAGAGATTCCAGACACAGACGTGCCCAAAGCTGCCCTATAATAACATTTCCTTCAACAGGCAGCAGCCTTGCATTAATATATATTAGTTTTTGTAACCAACTAGAGTAGAGATGTAAGTGACATTTGCTCTCTGAAGTGAAATTATACATTTATAAACATCTTATCATGTTTTGCCATCTCTTTTTTTTTTACAACAGTTCAGCTGTCACGATCTCTCTCACTCCAGCGTGAAAGGAAACAGATCTTCTGGGTTTAACAATGAGAAGGAAAAAAAAAAACAACCCCAAGAACAAGCCAATGTCAGGAGCAGGGCACCGAGCCCAGTTTATGGATCAAAAAGTCCAGGCACAAGATGGTTTTCAACACAGAGAATTGTGCTCTACCAGTTCACTTTCCATGGTTCTTTCAGGGAAATAAATCTTCACACTAAACAACCTCTTAGAAGACTGCGTGGAAACCTATCAAAAGCTTATTTTTTGTTTTAAATAGAGAAAAAATTCTAAAAATACACGGCCTAACATTTGGGTAACATGCTAATGTAACTATGTAGTCCCATAAAAAGCCTCTTGAAAGACATATTTCATAAATTCAGATCTTTCTGCTCTTCTGATCTTGGTTATGCACTTTTTTTACAAATAAGGGAGCCCAGCAGGTGCCAGCACCAGCTCTGCGGTACAGGATGGGAGCATCCCGCTACCTCTCAACAAAACAGTTACAAGTCCCTAAAAGGGAACATGAAATACTACTCATCTTATTTGCACTTATATTGGCTAAGATAAATGAAAAACATGGAAAAACAAGATTTCTAATTTCAATAAATATGGTAAACAGGCCTGAACAAAAGGAATTAAGTATTCAGATTATTTTTTTGTTCACAGGATCCACATGAATAATTCACAGTATAAGTTTCTAAGTTACCACAAATGGATTTCAGTTTATCCAGTTTGTAGATAACATCACCACAGATCCTCTCTGAACTACTAGCAGTTCTTAAATTAAAAGAATTGATTGTTATGAGTAACAAAACTTCAACCAAATCTGTTAATTCAATCGGAACGTTGCATTTTTTCTCCCACTCTAGGCCGGATGACTTGAACTTTTAGAACGCATAATGGGGTTTTATTTTAAGGCAATAAAATTCTGTGCTGACGCTGAAAAACAAAATGGTTTAGTCTTTCCTCCAAGTCACCTACACTGCTAGCATTCATTGTTGCAACGGGGTGCACCCAAGTCCCCGAGTCAGATGGGCTTCCTCATCCAACTAATGGAGAAACTGGAAATGAAGGGAAGAAAACCAGCTGTATAATGGATCTGACTTACCTTAAAGTGAATAAAGATGAAAGAGGAAAAGGTAACAATATTTGATCAGGTTTGCGAAAGGAGCGGGGCTGTTCTGGTGGAGGACGGGCCATGGTTTAGTAACTTACTCCGATGAGTAAACCTCACCACTGCATATCAGCACAGCTTTACTCGCCTCCGACAGCCCCGCAGGTTTTCACTCTGCATCTAGCGTGGTATGAACAGAGTGTAATATCCCCTCATGCAATATGCATCATCTCACCTAGTACAGATTGAAACATTAACGACTCCCGCTCCTGAAAAATATCCTTCACGTGATTGATTCTAACAGGATGACTTCTGGAGGAGTAATTAAGAATGCATAGCACAAAAGTGCAAATAAAGGAATAAATTCTTGAAGATCTAATAAAAAAAAAATCTAAATTATTATAACATTTAAACACATGGCCACTTCTGTTCGTAACATTTAAACTGACGATATCTTAACAGCCACGCTGTTTAGAACTTCCCCAGTACCCCACCTCCTGTGCATTAACAGGACTTACAATTATTTTTGGTTAAATCAGCGGAGCACTGCAACACAAATGCCCCGTTTGCAGGATGCTTGGTCGTCAGGGCTCTCATCCTACTGTTGGTCTGTTCGCAGGGACTGCGCCCGTTCAAGAGATCAACTCTAACACTTCAAACCCCTCATAAAATTAGTACTACATAAATATTTGGGAATGCAATTAAATGAGAGTCATTCCTTTATATGCCACAACCAAGATACTAAGAGCGAGAAGCAGAAGAGACTGGAAAATGTCTTTCCTTCACGTATAGAATTTTAAAATATACGCACACAACACGAAGATGCATCTCTCAGCCTCTCACGCAGTGTTTTAACAAGAATGGTACAGATTACCATGAAGCTACAGCTTCCAATAACATTATAGGTCATTTTAAAAGTGTTTGTGAAAACGGGCAGATAAAGATAATTAACTCATTTCAACCAGTTCTGCTCTTGTGTTTTATATTCAACAGCAGTGGCATTAGCACATTGCCCCCAAGAGTTAAAGTCTCACTGGATTCAAATTAGTACAGTTAAATCTGCTTCTGACAAAGGAGAGGGAAGAAAGAGTCAATTCTCTTGTAGTTAATGGAGCTAAATTGGGGTAAATTAAATAAAATGAGGCTCATTCACTTGTGTTTGCATGGGCACAACAAAGCCTGCGACACCCCAACCCTACCAGGAACTATTTGAGTGCCTTGCTCTGGGAAACCTGGACACTTCCAGGAAGCCAGGGAGATCTCTCCTAAATCAGTCTCCCCAGATGAAGATGATTAGAGCCATTAAATGAACGGGGAACCAAGGAAAGGAAACCAACACCAAACAATTTCAGATGGCAACATTCTTCTCATACCTTTGATTTGTAGAATGAAAAGGTTTTGAGGAGACAAGTATGAAGAAGGTGGGAGCAAAACCTCCCTAATGCTTGTCCCACCCACACCAGGGTGCCCTGCGGGACAGGGGCTGCGGTAGCCGAGCCCCCTCTTGCACCGAGGATGTTTAAGCAGGGCGCAGGACCTATCCCACCCACTCTAAGCACATGAAGAACATCGCCCTTGTTTAACAGCTCCACGCTACACATTAGTAGTGCAATCGAACCCCAGGAGAGCAAAGGCCGGACTTTAGAGAATATGGAGTTACGCGTCTGCTTTTCCACCACCTACGTGATTTCATCAGATTTTCATAAAAACCTGCTCCCGATTCCTGCCCTTGGAGGCCAGTGGAAACTCAATATATTCGGGAGGAATAATTCCGTCTGGCTGAAAACACCCATTGACATCGCTTAGTGACACGAGAGCAGCTGATAAAGGGAGCTCTTTGCTCTCCGAGGTGGATTAGGGGATGTTTTACTGGCAGCTGCACAGTGAGCAGTAGGTGCGGGGCTGGCTGCAGAGCAGGAAATCCTGAGAAACGATGTGACAAATCAGAGCAATAGACAGGAAAAAAAAAATTATATATATCCTTTGGCATCAGTAAGGAACTTAGCTGGAAATACCCTTGCCAGATGAGTTTCTGCAGTGCCCTGAGCAACCAGCTTCTAAACTGACTGCTTCACTGAATACATTTACAACTAATAATAATCAGCTTCTCATCTGCTTATGACTTTTTTATTCCTTAATCCTGCATCAGAATTCATCAAACACATGTTTCTCTGTTAACGTGGCTTAAAAGTGAGGATCACGTGCAAACACGAAATAATGTGTAGGTAAGAAATGATCCTGATGGTAGGTTTGAGTCAGGGAAATGCTAGTGTTAATACTGACAAGAGCAGAAGTCTTTTATGCTCCTGTGCCGCTGCTTTTCCACCGGAAACTATTCAAAATTGATTTTTTTAAATTTTAATCTGCACAGTACAAGAAACCCTACTTCTGAAGTCTTCCCTCTCCACAATTCATAGGCACCGTACCAGTTTCCCCTTTAAATTATAAATGTTTTTATGGCTCTGGCTGAGCTTATTTTATTGAAAGGTCTTTGAGCAACAAAACAGGCTTACAAGTAAAACCAAAAAGTTAAAAGAATCCAAGCTTTAGAGGAGTCAAAGAGTGGTCCCGATGAATCTGCAATTTTCTGGTGCATCATTCTGCATCAGATGAGTAATCCACCGCTTGGGACCGTTTCCAGGAACGGACCATCTGCTCTCAGCATGACCATGCTCATGAAGCTGCGCAGAATCTTTCACCTTCTCTTCGACAGCTCTAGAGAAAACTAATAATAAGGTTTCTAAAAGGAACAAAGCCAATAAATTGTAAGCTGCTTTGTCTGAAATACCATCTCTTCACAGGTTCAGTACATCTAACTTGCATTAGTGGCCTTCTGCCACACGTAAGTAGCATTTGACGTGGAGGAAACAGATGATACTGACGGGAGAAAAAGGATTTTTAGCCATGAGTTCACAGCACTCAAACAGTAAGTCACAGATAAGTGATTGGGGGAATTTGCATATGTACAGTTTCAGAATTCCTCCTAATTTCACGCACGTGTTCTATCACAAACGCCTCAAAGAGCAGTAAGGGAAGCGCAGAAGGAAAATCCTGCCCATCTATCCCCTGCCCTGCCTGCAGGGAAGGCTGCAGGACAAAGGCCCCTTAACCTCAGCGCTCCAGTAAGGCAGCTCCATGGAAGGAGCCACATCTGAAAGGGAAAAAGAAACAAGCCAACCATTTTTGATTAAACTGTCCTGCAAAGTCAAATGAAGGCAGCTGGCTAACAGGGTAGGAAATCAAATTCTCCTTATCAACGAGCAGGTGGGTGCTGCCAGCAGAGTGGTCCTGTTCCCATAACCCTGGCGACAGCTCCACAGCCTCCCCTGTGCCAGCACAGGCACTCACCCAACCCTTACAGGAGCCAAGCTTTGTAAACTCAACCAGCCCAAGGCTTCAGATTTTTTGTCAGAACCAGCCTGACCTAGGTAGAGATGTCCCTACTTGTGTAGGGAGGTTGGAGCAGATGACCTCTGGAGGTCCCTTCCAGCCCAAAACATTCTATGAGGAGTCTCTAGCCAGGGGGAAAAGTTCAATACCAGCCAAGTTGACTCTTAAGCAGCTGAAGCCACTCTAAGGTCCCACATGGATTTTAAAGGCACATGGGTTCTAGCTGTGGCACAAGGAAGACCATGGGATCATGTAGCTGAAGAAGAAAGGGCTCAACTGCCCTCTTCGGTATTAAGAGCGGTCTTAGATGCATTGTTCTGTGCCAAAGGGGTGAGGTCGCCTCGCCTCCCCTCTTCCCAGCTGCACACTCCCAGTCCCTCCCTCGTGTGAGGACCAGTGCTCTTCCAAACCTCAACTGAGCCACTGCTCCAGCAGAAGAGCTCTCCATGGGCCTTCATCCTTTAAAATCAGAAATCCAAATATTCTTGGTGTTACACAACAAAGGAATAACTTGACAGGAGAAGGAAAAAAATTGAACAGCGACCTTCACAAACATCTCTGGTTTGTGCTCGTCGCTCTACTCTCTTTCACAGACATTTCCACGAGGCAGGTTTTGAGCTGCCAGATTAATTGCTCGGCTGGCAGGAGAGCAGGCCACCAGACTCCCCGAGGTCCCAGCTGCTCCTCCCCTATTGCTATCAGGGCTCCCATTAGAGGCAACATATCCTACCCTGATTAAAATGTTTTCCACACAAGTCTTAAACCAGGCTCAGTCTGCCAATTTCAAAAGACTTGCTCTTGATTTATATCAAAGTAAATGAGAGGAGGAGGCAGTTAAGAACTGGAGGAAAAAAAAGGCAAAACAATGAGGGGGAGGCAATATTAGAAATACTCCGTCCTTGAGCTGCAGGACTCTTTCAAACCTTGGCCCTAAAAAATAATTCATTATCTTAGGAATCTCAAATAACTGTTTTCCATAAAGAAAAATAAATGTTTCAGTGTTTTATAAACAAGCAGGCTCCATTCTTGGATTAATACCAAGCTACCAGAGTAGCTATCCCAGCATTCGGTAGGACCCACGTACACAGCTGCATCATGCTCTGCAGAAGGCAAGGAGGACGCCATGAATATGCAGAATCCGTATTTGCAGTTAAGAGCAACCAGCTTATTTGCCCTTCCTTTTGTTATAATATTCCAATATAATACTGGCACTCATTCTTTGTGCTCATCTACACTGCTGAGTCTTGATTGATGATTCTTGTAAATATTTGGTTAGTGATTAATCACCTGTCTCTACCTTTTAGACTTTACTGACAGCATCTTGACCACAACACAAAAATTAACACCAAATACTTTAACTACCTCCAAACAGGGGAGGACAAAACCCAAACCAGCCTACTTTGGATCACTGCAGCCCCAAGGTCTATGTCATTCACGTCTGGCAGTGAGCAACTACCTCGTCCCAGAAAAGGCCTCAAAATAGATGTTCTAAGTACCAACAGCGATTGTTTGAATAGGATGCTATGGATTATTGAACAGCCGTGTTAGTGGACATCAGTTATCAGTGTTACGGAGCTGGTGGCTGGTGTGTTCTTTAAGGACCACAGCTACCTCTTTCCCCGCACTTTTTTCCCCTTAATAGATAAACCATCTGAAAGGAATGATAAATCCCACTTGACCAGGGTGATACCTAGGTGTCAGGGAATAATTTTCCCACAGATACTAAGTGAAACGTATGGCCTTAAAGCCATGCTTGAGCTTAAAGAAACACTGGGAAAGCAAAACTCATTGCTGGATTTTTGTTCGGTTTTTTAAAGAAAAAGAAAATATTTTGCAACCATCACTGTTCAAATGCCACAGCACAACAAAGTCTACAGCATCCAAGGATGTCTTCACCCCAGGTAACACCACCTAATCTAAACCAGACCAAAACCAAAACCCACACTCTAAATGACACCCTAAGGCATGGAGTAAAAGAGCAAGAGAACTCAATTTCTGTGATGTTTTGTGTTGTACCCAACCTGACACCAGAGTACAAAAGTCCTTCCACAACTTAAACGACATCATCTCCTTTAGTCAGTCGCTTAAGCCTTATTTATTTTGGTGATGCTTATCTGCCTAAACTGTTCCCCTCCCTTGCAAGCAGGACCTTTCCAGTGCTCCTTCCTGGTGCAGCTGAGCTCCAGCGCACGGTATACGCAGACACTGACACTCGGCTCCCAACGGTCCCGCTGCTCCAGCCCTTGGAGCTGCCCTCAACCAGTAAATCAGCTTTTGCCAGCCACGTTGGCAGCGTTTTCCACAGCTGCGGAGCAAACGTGCTCCTGTTCCGTGTGTTCCCAAGCCAGGATGCCAATCTTTGGACACCAGCCGTTGGCATCAGCCCAGATGGATGCTTTCCGCTGTTCCTCGGCTTTATGGACTTGAATAGCAAGAGACTACAAACTGTAAAAGCACAATACTGTTATCTACAGAAGAAATAAACCCTGCTCTGCTAGCCAGTGGTAAAACAACCTCAGATTAGAAATTAGAGATTTTAGAAACAGGAAAGTCAGTGGAAAAAGTAAAGAATAATCTAACAGGAAATGAAAATGAAAACTAATCTAGAGAAATAAATGTAACTTACAACCCAACACACACTGGAGGTAAATGAAGAGACGCACATTGTTACCTCTCCTATGGGGTCAGACTGAGAGAGTTGGGGTTGTACAGCCTGGAGAAGAGAAGGCTCTGGGGGGACCTTATAGTGACCTTCCAATACCTGAAAGGGGCCTGTAGGAAGGTGGAGGAGGATCTGTTCTCAAGGGTTTGTAGTGACAGGACAAGGGGTAATGGTTTTAAGCTAGAAAAGGGTGGATTTAGGTTGGACATTAGGGAAAAGCTCTTTACTACGAGGGTGGTGGATCACTGGAACAGGTTGTCCAGAGAGGTGGTGGAGGCTCCATCCCTGGAGTCATTCAAGGTCAGGCTTGATGGGGCTCTGAGCAACCTGACCTAGTTGGAGAGGTCACTGCTTCTTGTAGGGGGGTTGGACTAGATGGCCTTTAGAGGTCCCTTCCAACCCAATGCATTCTGTGATTCTATGATTGTTGCACCATCTTAAAGAATATGACTGTTAGCTCTGCCTCACATCTATGGAACAGAGCGAAGGGCTTGCAGGTTTAGCATCTCTGTTTGGAGCTGAGAAATTACTATCCCAAACCTCTGAGAAAAGCTGCAACATCTGTCCTTTCAGCAGTTCCTCAGGTGGTCCTCAGAAGCCCCAAGCAGAAACCTCTTCCACTTCTTCCCACTATCCCATATTTATGCCCACTCTCCAAGCTTGAGCCATTCCCCCAGATCTACTTCATCCATCAGATAAATGGCACTGTTCCATACTTGACTTCAAGGAATATTAACTTACAGCAAAGCAGACAATTCAAGTTGGATTAATTACACTACCCAGGGCAGGCAAGCACAGACACAAAGGGATGAGGAACCTTTTTTGGGCCAGCAGCAGCCACGCAGCCTGCTACACCCCGATACTCTCCTGAGCGCAAACGACAACAGTCTGTGCCTGTCTGGCACATTCACCACCAGAAATCTGGCATATGTTTTCCTGGGAATAATTAGGACAAACACACAGAGCTCTGTTATTTCAAGGTAGCTTTTGTTAGGGCTCTGTTCCTCCAGCCTTTTAAAACAAGAGTAAAATGACAAGATACAAGACTAGCAAAAATTAATTCAGCAAGAGGCTGGAACAGGTGATCAGGTAGGAACTGGACTAAATAAATTCTCCACACAAGCTAAAGAAAAACCAAACAAAACTGATAAGCTGCACTTTGGAAATCTGTTCTTCCATAAAAGCATGGCTATTTCCCAGTTTCTCCCTGCTTTCTTCCTGAAGTGATTTTGATATGAAAGCATTTTAACATAACCTGAATCCAGTTTAGATATTAACTATGCAAGTCTTCATATAAGGGAAGACCTGATTTTTTAAATATGTATTGGTTTTCCTTGGCTAAAAGGGGTTTTTAGCTGTAGAAGAAATGTGTCCATGGAAAGGAAGAGAATCCACGGAAAAACCTAAGGAATATGTTTGATTTCCTGTTTGGTTACTTTAGCATCAAGTCTCCTGATTTTAAGTGCAAGTCCTGCCATATTTAGAGGTTTCAGAAAATCCCTTTTTTTTTTTTTAAATCTCCCGCCAGATCCTGAGAACCCCCCAGATTTCAGCCAGGAGCCAGGCTCCCAGGTCTGTGGCACCAGCTCACACCCTGGAGGCACACACAGGACTCCTGCGAGCCACGATTCCGGAGGCAAGTAGAAAGACCTCTGGATGCTTCAGTGGTTTTCAAGATTTTTCTGGGCTCTTTTGGTTTGGCGTATTTTTGGGGGGTTTTTTTGTTGTTGTTGTTTTTCTTTAAATAACCGCATTCTATGAACAGTTGTTTTTAAAAACCTGGAATCAGCAATAGCTCTTTTGACACAAAGTCCACCGAAGGTGCAAAAGCCACAGGGAGCTACAGAAGCCCTCAGCTGCTCATTCCTGCTGCTCCCATCTCATGAAAACCAATATTCACATGGACAGGTTGAGAACAAAGGCCAAGTTCTCCATATGTCCCCAAAGGGTGGCTTGTGCCCACTCAAGGGAGATGGCAGCCAGCCCAGCACCAGCCACAAAGAGCCAGGCAGCAGGGCAGAGCAGAAGCACCTCCACCAGTGCCAGCCACAACAGCAGCACATGTTCTCCCGTATCTTTGGGACTTCTAGTTGGAAATGCAGCGACTAGTTTTCAGAAGCCTTCACTTACACAAACTTACATTGAAAAATACTTCTGTGCATAGGCTGGGTGAAACCCAAAACTCCTGTTTGTCCAAGTGTCATTCTCGTACAGGGATTCAAAACCAAGGTAGGGCCAGAAACATCAAAGCCCAACGAAGACCAACCACCATAATAACCACAACCAGGTAGGAAGAAAGTGATGTGATTAAACTGCTTTAAGAGCCAATGGTGACAGGGGAAACATTATCTGGAAAATAAATACATGGGCCTTACGCATATTATGTTTTTCTATACCAAAAGTTCACTGTTCCAGACAGTTTTCAGGGGCAGTAGTGACTGGCGCTGCAAGATCTCAACTTGTTGCAGCTGAATTTGGAAAGTGTTTAATCATCTCATTCCAAACAGCTATGATAGAAGCGATGAGTTACATGAGTTGGGATTGGTGTCTAATCAGCATAATTAATCTAATTCAGTGATTAACCTGAGGAGGGAAGAGCTCCTTTAGGCACAGGTAAAATAGCGCATGAGTCATTACTTGGCAGTGACGGCCATGAGTTTGAAAATGCAAGTTGAAGTTTGTTGGAAGGTCTGGACTCAGTCTGAAAAGGAAAGACACAAATTAGGTGCTAGGACAAACTCCAGGTAGTCCTTCGCTGACCACCTGAATCCAAGACATTGTTGTCAATAAAAATATCTGTTCATTTGTCAAGCTCTAGAAAGTGTCTTGGGAAATAACACCCAAGTTACAACTGTACACCAACGACTGCTCTGACATGAGCTGGTTCTGCTGCAACGACTAGCGCCAAGTGCTCTTTGCAGATATTTTTATATATTATATACATTTTGAACCTTTTTTATCATTGATAACCCTTCAAATTACCACAAAAATGCACTCAACATCCATACAAAAGACAGGGCTTTCACAGTGCCATTTAAAAGTGTCTCACATCTCCTAAGTAGTGCTCCTGGTTTCATCACACAAATTTCAGAAATCCCTTCTGCAACTTCCAAGCTGCAGCTCCAATTTCAGCACAACACGAACAAGCTGTGTAAGTATGACCAAATTTAGAGAAACGTGTAAGGTGCAGAAGCAAGCCCAGCCAAAGGAAGCAGCCTGCTCCTGCAAACACCGTGCCCTACTGGTTGCTACCCTCACACCTTTTCCTTTTCTGCATTACATGGCTGAGCAGCAGCCTTTCGGGCGGGTGAACTGATCCACGGTGAGGGTAAGGAAGGTTAGTTGACACGAGATTAGAGTACATATGAAATTTCACGGTTCCTTTCAGAAACATAAGAAACTCATGAAAGAAAAACCAAAGTCATGTCACATCTGACACAGGAGTTGTCCGCCCCTGGTTTCAAGCCACATTAGCCAATTGTGGTGGCATTGGAAACGCATCAGCTCGGGAAAGGCTCCTAGTGCTTCCTGGCAACGTGTCGCTCCACGCATGGATTTAGCAGCCTGCCTGTACATTTAACAGCCGTGAAAATAGTTGCCTCAGAAGAAGTGATTTATCGCCTTTGACCTGACCCCTAAAGCCAACGGTGCTCAGTTGTGGCATCCAGCGAACTCTGGAGAAGAGCTATCACTGGTTAATGCCTTACTGCTGGTAGGAAAACCATCTTCTGCTTCATATGCAGAGAACTAATACTCAGCACACTGCATTTTTATTTCTCAGATTCCACTAGAGGAGGTGCAAATGTTGAAACTCTTCAAGAAGCTACCATCACACAGCACGCAGGTAAGGAGAGAAGTGGCCCTGTTTGATTCAGCTCAGAACCCATCACTACTCCTGGTATGAAATAAATCCCGGCTTACATCAGTATCCACTAATCTCAGGAAGGCACGTACCAAACTCTCAAGACTTCTCTGCTGAGAAGAGCATATACACTACTGTGCAAAGCAGTAGCAAGGGAACGAAAGGAGGAACAATAAAACATCTATTGAAGGTTTACTAGAGGTCATGACAGTTGCAGGAACCCCCATCAGATAGACCCCACGTGTTGCTGGATGTTGAAGATGCGAAGAGTCGTTTCAGATTTCCTACATAACCCCAAATGACAAGTTCAGAAGTTCTCAGCAAGAACTATAAGTGAAGTCTCACCTCTTAATTCCTTTGGTTTTGCCCCAGCTGTAAAATCCCTACTGAAAATGTAAATGCTTTGCATTAGTAGTTCCAATTAAGTCAGCCAATAGTAGCACAAAAACATTAAGAAGGGATGGGGAAAGGTTTTGTAGTAGCTAAAGTTTCTGTTCTAGCCTGAAGGACAAAAACGAATGCACACACATGCCTGCCTTCCTGCACACAAACGCGCTCTAAAATAGCCATATTTCCAGTTTAAGTTTTGAATACGTTCTCCCATAAAGGTCCCACGAGAGTTACCACTGCATCTCCGAGAACAAACTCATCCTAAAGCCATAGCAACAAAAGCTACGTAGGAACTCTTCCTAACCATGATCCTCCAAGCCCTAGACACAAAAGCTACATAGGAACTCTTCCTAACCACGATCCTCCAAGCCCTAGACACAAAAGCTACGTAGGAACTCTTCCTAACCATGATCCTCCAAGCCCTAGACAGAACCGATGCAGTTTCTCTCCAGTCGGTAGAGTATCACCAGACAACCTCTAGAGACACAAACCAGCCCTTCATTCCAGACAGCCCCTCCACCCCGCGTCCTCCCAGTGCTTCTCAGCTGGCTGTGTGAAACGTGTTCATCTTATGGGGATATTTTTATTTTTTATGTTTGGCGTCTTTTTATTGATGGGAGATGAAAGGAGACAACAGTAAAAGTTTAAAAATCCCAATGCTGATTCCACAGAACTCAGGAAAATTGGTGCCTCTGTGTTCGTATCCTCACTGTCCTCTCAGCAGCTGTGAGAAGCTGCTCTTCAAGGAAGACTGTGAACTAATAAAGCTCCCAGCTGGTTGCGCAGAGCCTTGCAACCCTAAAAAGGATTTTTAGAACACCCAAGGGACACGGAGAAGCAAAGCAGCAGGACCTGCTGCAGGGACTGAAGTACAAAGGAAGATGATTATTCCAGCTTGGAAAAAAAAAAAAATTAACTGCCAAAGAGAAAAAAATAAAAATAGTTTGTCACTTGTAACTCATGCACGGCTGTGTCAGAGCAAAGAAAGTCACTGAACACACTTCCAGCTTCAATTGACTAGGCAAGGGGCAGCGGCGGGTTGTGGGTTGTAGGGCTGCTGATGGAGAAAGGCAGCGGAACCTCCTCGGCCTGTTTCTTGTTTCTGTGGAATACCGCCTTTGATCACAGCACGGGCCGCAACCAACCTCAACCCAGGCCCCAAAGGTACGAGTCAGGAACGCCTGGGATGCTTTGGACACGCTACCTCAAAGTCCTGAGACGTTATTTTAAGCTGACTAGGATTGAATGGTAGCAATTAGGAGGAGAAACAGATGCCTCACTACAAGCAAGAGCAATAACAGTAACAACAATTAGCATTTTGTGAGATGGAGCGTAATGCACACCAGAAAAATGCATTTTTAATTTGTCGGAGCTAATATTTATCCAAGGTAACAGCTGATTTACTCTGTTGATTGCAAGCTTCTGGAGCCCTGGGTTGAATCTGCACATAGCATTAAACTCCCTCCAGCACCAAGCGATGCTGATGAACATCGCTGATCTTTGGTAGCAACCAAAACAATGGGAGGATATTCAGAGGTATAGAGAAAGGAACGGAACAATGGTTTTACATCACAGCCACAGTGTAGGGCTTTGCTCCGCGTCCATATGAATTCTCTCAGTAATCTCCACAGTTATCTAAAAAAATTGAAATAATCAGACTGTATGCCTTTCTTCTAAATTTCTCAAATTTTCTGATAAAGTTCAGTCATATGCAATCAAGAAACTGTCAACACTGAGCTGCTCTTGCCTGCGTAACGTTTTAATTTATACTGTTTGTCTTGTGAGCATTACCTACTGTACTGCTCTGTCAGCACAGGACAGGTTTAGGTTTAAAATTCCCAGCCTCATTTAGTCTTTGGACTGTGAATGTAGAGAGGCCAGTTACATTATGGTACAACAGTTGTAATAGCTACTGTGCATTTAATCACAGATTAAAATAAAACATGATCAATATATGTGAAAGAACGTGTGCCCTACTGAGAGCTTTTGCAGACCAGTGTTGCTTTGGGCTGTTATTGCACAGGCAGTTTTGTCTCGAGTCAATCTAGAGATGAAGGTGTTGGGTTGCTGTCATTCGCTGTTTTTTAAATCCAATTATTTGTCTTTTCTACTGCACATTTACTAATCTATAATGTATGTATTACACATATACTTTCCTTTTAGAACAGGACTGATGCAACACTTAAGCAATTTATTTGTTATATGGTTTCATACAGTTGTAAAATCCCTCCCCCTCAACTTCTAGGGGTCCCACTAACAAGCGTTACCTTATGGATTTGTGTAGAACATGAATGAATCCTGTCATCAGAACCACAGCCCAACAGCTGGGGCACTGACAAGAGCTTCAACCCCTTACTGTCCTCCTTCCACCTCATGGGATGGAAATGCCCACCACGCAGAGGGCACAACTTCACTCGGCCCATTCCTTCACAATCTGACACAAGCTGCTGTATTCTTTCCTGATTTTTGTTCAAAAACGGGCACCTTCGATTTCTGCAGAGCCTTGAACAGTTTCAACTCATCAGACTGAGCATACTTTAAAAAATGCTTGATTTAAGCATGCATTTAGAGGCATTAAAACAGAAGAACAACATCGCTTGGAGACTCCATCATAGGCAGCGTATATGTTATTTATAGACCTGGACGGGGAGCATGTACATGTATTTCACGAGAAGCTTAATCATGCAATAACATCTTTAACAACAAATTACTGACTAGAGCACATTTGCTACCTCCACTAAAGCAACACATGCAAAAATTACCATCTCCTCCCTTCAAAGTTGCATCCAGGTCATTATCCTTAAGGCGCAATGGGTGTCTTGAGTTTACGACGCTTTTTTTGCTGAATAGATTCAAATGACAACCAACCTTTGCGAGTCTATGGAAGAAAATTCTTCAGACACCTGCAGGTTTTCTTAAAACTCCATCTTTAAAAGCTGTTTCATAAAGAGAGAATAAATCCCTACTCACACTGCAAAATGCCACAGGTTCAGCAGTTCAACTGATTTCTTCCCTGTCTACTTGGTTTTAAGACTTTTACACACACATGCACACGATAGAATTGTAGCTACAATACTTCCCCTTATTATTTAATCCCCTGAAGCTATAACTGAAAAATGCTAATATTACCTCGCATGCTTGAAGCAGCTTGTTAAAGAAAGGCAATTTTCTCGGGTGTCAAAAGATTCCAGTCCCATGAGATCCTCTGGTTAATTCATAAAGTAATTTAATCATAATTAAAGCAAAATTGCGTCTTACCCAACCATCATGTTTTGCAAGACAGATTTAGCTAAAAAATTAGAAGTCTACCCTGCCAGCAGGAAGAGAGCAAAAGCACATTACAGGAGACAGGGGGAATTAAAGGTTAGAGGCTGTCAACTCTGCTAGAGGCAATGGAGAACTTCTGCAGGTCCAGGTTCCTCCCAGCTCTCGGCAAATGGCCCACAGTCCTCTGCACAAGAGACATGACTTATTTTGCATTTCTCCCTCCAAAAACATTACTTCAGGAACTCGCTCACCCCCAACTCACTACAGCAAGACAAAAGCACAGCTTTTGCTGTTCCCCCACACAGCCACCACAAAACAACGCAGACAGTCTCTTCTCTGATAGGTTATATTTAGCCACCAAAGTAACCACAGACCCAAGGGTGACATTAAAATTAAGATAACCGGAATCAGCCCCTGCACCTAATGCTGGTTTCCTGGACGCGCTGAATTAGCTATAAATACAGCATGTACCTGCCTCTGAATTAAGCTGCAACGGTTTATGAAGGAAAACAGAGTGAGCCTTTTGTCTTTGGATTGGGTTTGGGTTCTGGGGGTTAACTTTTTTTAATTAGTGAAAACTGAGATGTATATCAAATACAATAACTAGCTATGATCTAGTTTATAGAAATTGTTAGGGGTCAGGAAAACTACATACAGAACACCATGTTACTGAAAATGATGACACTCCCCCCAGTAGCGGTTAGAGGACTTGGATGCCTCAAGAAGTCCAGTGAGAGTAGGTTCAAATGAGGCACTCGGGAAAATAAGGGCTAGACAAGGAAAATTATCCCTAATTCTGACACATCACATGCCGGGGAAAAAAAAAAGAAAATCAAAATCCAGGAATGCACGCTAGAAAACCGCTGTCTACTGCACTTAAATGAAAGAAGAAACAGCTACATTGGATAAAATCCAACTTTATACTCACTACTTGAAGGTCCTTGATAGAGAAGCAGCAGCACAAGAAAACTTGTATGATATGCCAAGATTCAGCATCTGTCAAAGCTTGATTTTACTCATTCCTTTTTACAATAAACCCCAAACTCAAGCCTCAAATCACAAATGTTCTCCTGGGAAGAAAGCAACCCAACCCTTTGTGGCTGTGGCACCCATTGCTGCGTCCAAGTCAGACGAACAGAGATTGCAAGTGCTGAGGAGCCCAGGTCAGCCATGCCTTCTGAAACGGCTGAGCATGAAGCCCATCTGCCTCTTGATCACCTCCACAGGGATGGTCGCGTCAGATGTCTCTCACACCCTATCATCTTCAAGGCCTCCCAACACCAGGCTGTGCTACCCACACAGCCTAGTTTGGGCACTAGATGCTCCACTTGGAGACACTCCAGCTCTTCTAACTCCATGGGCTTGCTAAAAACACCTTCTACAGTATCACAACAATGACTTTCATTCTCAAGTAAGATTATGTCCAACTTTGAACATCTGTTGGTCCATCTCCTCTTTGTTCTTTGCTAATACATGCAGGAGTGAGGAAGCCTTAGAAGCTGGTTTGTTCTTTTCAAACAGGAGCTTTTAGATTCCCAAGCTGTTCTCTACAGAAGGAACATCGATACTAGTTCCTAGGGCTTCAAAGTACAGAAGGGCCTTACTGATATCAAGAACAACTTTGGATTTGGAGAATGTTGTTGTTTCTTCAAGAATAGGAGGTATTTCTTGCTTTTCTGACAACCCAAATGCTGCATTCCAAATCTGGAAAGGCTTAGACCACAAAGAATTAACTGTCATGGGAAAATAACACAAGATTTATGCTTGTACAGACTGTGATACTTATGATGCGGACCAGACTGAAAACATCCTTCACATTTGAGGTCTTTAACAAAAAAATAATAAAAGTAAATAATTCAAATCAAAACAAAAATCCCTGCGGTTACAATTCAGAAGCATTATTACAGTCCAGATCAGGAGATCTTGCTCTCTTTGAGGATGTCAATAAAAATCATCATTTTCAACTACAATTTTTCAGGTCTTAAATAGAAGGCCAGGGACAATTAAAGTGGAGGCACTGTTTAGATGTTAAAGTTGCTCCAATTACAGCTTAATTTTTACTGCAAGGTTCAGAGCTCATGGTTTACGTTTCCTTTAGGTCTCTTCAGGAAGAAGTAGTGGTTTTATCACCTGTGTCATCTGCAGGGCTGTGGTCAGGCTGATGACAACATTTATGAAAAAATTGTTATCTATTATTATCATTACTTCGTTCAGTATCAAGATGATATTTAGAGGTAAGGAGCGGTGGCAAGAAGACACAGGGGACAGGAGGTCTCCTGGACACACACCGACATTGTCGCTGACCCACCTGTAAATGTTCCAAAGGAGACCCGTCTACCCGCCACGGGAGATTATTAGCTGTCTGCTACACTTGGCGCTCGAATCAATCCCAGTCAGGCTATTCCTACAGACATTCATCTTATTTTTGTTGATGTTTATTCCCCCTATTACTTAATAATCTGAATCCATCTTGAATAACTGCTCTATCAGTCTTTCTGCTCTGCTGCTACTAGCAAGTAGAAGAGAGCATTCATCCCAGCTCCTCTGAAGGCATTTCAGCCTGACACGTACGTCTTCTGTATCGCTGAACGAGGGCAGCCTTAAAGCAAAAACAGCCTCCGCCTGGCCGAGACACAAATGTTTTGTTTTATTTTAACCTAAGTGTTATCTTTCGGATCAAGGTCACTAATTAGAAGTTAAAGATCCTGATTTGCCCGACTGGTAGATCCATTAAATCAATGGATAATTTATGAGCATCGATTGTTGACCCTGGCATGCTTTACAGGGCACTGAGCATCTCGTACTTCCCCCAGTGCATTTTGTAGAGAAGCCTGGAATAAAGCCGGCGCACACGACAGACCGACCTTGCCGAGTGCTTGCAGAGGAGAAATTCCACAGAGAAACCAGGGAATAAAGCTGGGTTATCTCCGTGATTTACAGTGTGAAAAGCCAACCCCATCTTTGACATGGTGTTTAGCCAATGCATCTAGGACTCTTATTTCCAAATCACAATAGGACAACAATGAACCTCCACGTGCTCTGGTGGCAGTGAGAGGTTTTCACATGCCTCCAGGCTACAGGACCCTTGCCTCCATTCCTCCAGGAGAGAATTGTGGAGTCAAACCATGACTTTAATACCATGTTAACATGATGGCTCCTTTTCACATAAAGTATTAATCCCACAATGTTCAACGGCAAAGTCACCGGGTTATCACTGCTATAATAATATGCCATAGTCATAAGCCAGTGTTGCTTTAGTTATGCTCAGGCAGAGTAAATGAAATTATGGCTCAGCAACAGCCTTCCCACCAACTTGGGAGCAGGCAGGGCTGAGCCTCCTGCCCCTCCAGGGTAGGAACCACAAGGGCAGCCACCGAGAGACCACCGCATCCGACACTCACCAACCCGCTCAGCCACACAGAGAGCATCTACCACTTCAGCAAAAAGCCAGCTCAACTACTGAAGAACAAAGCTGTGTTCAAGAACTTTACCTCCCCATCCGCACATGCGAGAAGCTGATCTGCCTTTATATGAGACTAAACTCAATTTTAAGCCTCTACTTCCCTAGCAAGGAGGCTCTTCTATGGCTTGCTGCACCCATCTGAAATTATTCCTCTTGGGTGGCAGGAGGAAACACTAAAACCTTTAGCCCACGATGCTTCTCAGGAGCTGCAGTTACAACTACCAAAAGGACCAAGTGAAAAAACTTGCTGCGGGTGTCAGTGGTAGATAACAGATGACCTAGATAGGCTTTCAGATGAAGGGCTGTTCAATACCTTCATCTGGAAATCTACCACCAAATGATTATCAAATCTTTATTACCATGAAGATACTCTGAAAAAGCAATATTCAATAGGCTGGTTTACAGAGCCAGAATTCTGTCAAAATGCAAAGAAAGATTAAATCAGCAACATCAAACAGGTAAAAGCAACAGCGGCAAATGCATCTTTTGAGGGGAAATGAAAAAAAAAAGCAACGCAATCCCGCAGGGATATGGTATGTAATTGCCAGGAATAGCCAATGCTCTAGACAGTATTAAAGCAGGTCAGGATTGCAGATTAATGTCGTTCCTAGTTGTTTCCTACTGCTGGCTCTACTGAAGGCCAGGGTCAAAGGGGTCTCGGACCGGGGCCAGAAGGATCAGGCACCAAAAATCAAACCGTGACAAAACGTACCCCGGTCAAACACCTCACAGTATGTCACAACACACAGCACGGCAAAGTTGTGTTCCGGTATGCAGCTTGCTTTCTGGGAACCAAAGTGCAGAAGGATAAAGCACTTTGCTCAGTCGCACAAGAAGTCTGCGAGAAAAGTAAGAATGAAGCCAAATACCCCAAACCTGCACCCACCGGCCAAGCCCTAACCCTGAAAAAACACTCCGGGACAGATGTGGAGGTCTCCAGATTCTTACATTGAACTGAAAACAACAAGTATAAGATTCAAAAAGGAAGAAGTAGCTATTTTCATTTAAAACAAGCATCCCTATAGCTTAGGCAACTCAGCTGAACTCAGAAATTGGTCAATGAATCCTTTGATTAATCCCTTAAAGGATTAATGAACTGAGCAGTGCAAATGCTAAATACAATCTAGTTGAAAGAGCATGACTGATGCCCATTTTTCAACTTCACGGAACATCATTAATATAGCTGTCACCTTGAAATTTGGGGTTATATGATGTTTCTATAAAAAGTTTCTCTTCAGGTGCAACTTCAACTCTGAGTTTCGATCCCAGTCTAGAAGCCTGAAGAGCAGCGCTTGGCACCAGACATGACGGTAGCGCACGGACACAGAAACTCGTTCAGCCAAACTGCAGCTGAAGACTCAGAACTCACCCAAAACTGCATCACTTCATGTTCTATAACTTATTATAATGATACCGTAACATGAGAATATGTCACAACTATCAAAAGGCGTTTGACAAAGCACAGGGACCCTGTAAACAAATCCATGAGTGCACCAGACTTCAGTGGTCCCTATGTACCAAGGCCAGCCAGTGGAGAATCAGGAGACAACTTTTACCATTCTCATTTACAAAACCTTTTTTTTAATAAGTATTAGAGAAAGAAGAATCTCCATTAGCTCTATAACAGTTTACAAACACCATGTCACAGACGAGAACTCAAAGCAGATGTCACAGGCTCAGAGCAGCCAGGTGACGAGCACCAAGCGACCTGCAGTACCAACGTCCTGGGACAATTCTTGAGATTTTGGTCTTTGCACAGCAAGGGTAAGATTCATTTTTATATTCGCACATACAGCAAACGGGTGGCATCTGAATGATAAATTAGTACCTAGAACTGACTTAAGTGTTTCCGTTTCCAAAGCACTTCATGGAAATTGAGGGATACAAGCAGGAACCTGGGGATCAACCAAGCGGCTGAACCTCCAGCTTACAACTAGAGAAAGCACACCCGCAGAATGGCAAAAGTTATCGTCATCTCCACATCAGGATACAATCCCATGTACTCCTCAAATCTATGAAGCTCTCATGCTACAAACAGAATCCATTTTGGGACCAGAATCAAGACTCCAAAATTATATAATTTTTTAAAAGTGTCACACCTCTATGTAGACAGTACCACGTTTCAAATACACTCCTAAAAATCACTGCTCAACATTACAGCTTCTTCCATGGTAATTGCACCCACATTCCTGCAAATAACAATTTCTCTCTCTCCTAAACCGAAGCGCTTTGTTTTATTACATTTGTAGAACAATTGTTTCCCAATCATGAATTTTTCTTCTCTAAACTTCAGGCAGTGACATCCCCATTAGCAATTATCCAGGCAACCTAAATTGATGGACTAATAACTCCTGTTCTTAACTATCCGGCATTTATTCCTGCAGCACGGCAATTCCTTTCTAATGCAGTACAACATATCTGATCTCAACCTACCAGTAAGAAATCCTGGTTCTGGTAACTCCAGAAGGGAACCAAGCACCCCGCTCAATATCTGAGAAGGTTACACTCCGAAAGGCCCGCAGGACGCCCGCCACGGCAGACTTCACCTTCAGGTAGTGCTGCTTATCATCAAGAAAATAAAAATTGCCACTATTTTTTATAGTCTAGGATTCGAAACTATACATTTGTGTGAGCACGCAGGTTTCCGGGGCGGATTTATGCCTGAAAAATAACAACCCATTTCTTTAAAACAACACTTTGAGACTGTAAAGGTCTTGTCTTTACAGCTTGCAGTGTACTGGGAAGCATTTTGGGGGGAGGACGGTTCCCCCTGAGAAATGCTGCTGTGCAGGCTGGGACTTTTCCAAGCGATTCTGTAATTATCCCTGCGCTGAACCTTGCTGAAATCTTCTTTTCTGTACGTTGGTTTGCACTGGTGCGTCTCCTGACAATAGAAAAGCAATTGCGGTTGCAGAAGTGAAACAGAGAACCTAATTTAGCCCCAAAGACTTTTATTACTGGTTATGATGTGCAAAAATGAGAAAACACAGCTTGACTTTCAGAACATATTGCAGCTTTGCTCAATTGGCAGTATCTGAAACAACTTTTTTTTTTTCTCATTCGCAACCACAGATGTCCTCTTTAGTAGAATTCCAGAAGTATTTTTACTAAAATAAGTTCCAGTTATTGCTAAAATAATTGTCCTCTCCAAACAATACTCTTCAAAAATCCTCTAATGATCAGGCCTTTCCTGGTCTCCAGGTAAGACAGAACAGAGGTTACTGACACCAGTTGGCAGTTTAGAGTTATCCCAAGGTCTCCAGATGGTATAAACCACTAAACCATGATAGACTAAATAGTGGAAAATAGAATAACTAATTGTTTTTTTTTTTTTTTTTTTACTTATCATTTTACTTAGAAGATAAGGGAGACTTAATAAAACATAAACTGGACTTATATCCATGAAATTACTTTTGTACCCACAGCCAAAATAGCTACTCAAAGGATGGCCACATTCCTGCTGGGATACCAGACGGAGCAGAGCTCCCCACACTTGTGCCCAGTGCCCGGGAGCAGTTTGGGAAGCCCTGGTCCCTCTCGGTTCCTCCTCTCTGAGCACAGCAGTGCCCGGGAGCATCTCCTGCCGCAGGGTTAAGTGCATCTGGAAGCGATCCTGGTGGCAGGTGAGGAGCTCCCTATTCCTAAGAAAAGTCTTGGAAACAAATGCAGGGGGAGGCTCTTTTTCAGCTGGTATTTTCTCCCAACACAGATGCCCAAGCAAGCGCAAACGCGCATCTGCTGATGGCGGAGGGCAGGGAGCGGGGTGGGTGGGCGCAGCCTAAACTCCAGCTTAGGCAGAACCTCTGCGAATGTCCACCTGCAAGTGCTCAGGTGATGTTTTTACCTGCAAAAGGCCTGGGTGAGGATGTTGCATTTTGAAAGCTTTCCTTCATTTTTTGGCTGAAAGCTGGCTGGAGGGGCTAGGTGCTGAAATGATCCTTTTTAGTATGCTGTTGAGTAGTTTGTTACGGATCATGCCATCTGTCCAAGCTAGCGGATGCAAATGAATCTATCAATTTTTAAAATAAGCTTAAAAAAATACTACGCATGTGATATTAAAACAATCCCATCAAGCACCTTCCACTGCACAGCTATTCTTTGAGACTGAACATACTGGATTATTTCAAAAGCATGTTCCAAGTTCTCAAAAAGATCCCCCTTATTCCTGGCTTCACCAGTTTTTGTATGAAAACAATCCTTCTGGGTTTTTCATCTGAATATTAACAGATACAGTACAAAGTATTTTGTTGCTATTAACGTGCTTACAGCTTATTACACCGAGTTAATTAAAATCTGAATAAGGTAAAATCTGGAAATTCCGCATGTCTAATTTGGCCACTAAAGCAGCTCGGGTAATAACACCGAGCTCTCTAAGAGCATTAGGCTATCACAATGCAGCATATGATTCTGCTCCAGCTCTATTCATTTCCGAAAGAAATGGGAAAAGCTGCATGGCTTTGTGCACAAACCATTAGCTTGTCATCTCCAGGGAAATGGTTCATCAAAGCATTTCAGCCCCAGCCAGATTAGATCTCAGCCCGCTTCTCCTTCAACGGTATCTACCGGCCTGGAGCAAGAGCGCAGAAGAGATGTCCCGTGTGGGGAAGCCCGCAGCCTGAGCCGGAATCTTTGGGATGCAAGTAAAATGGATGCATAGGGTGCTGGCAGAGGGCAGGCACACAGAGCAATTCCTAGAGCCTTCAACCTGCCATGCAGCTTCAGGCGGCACTGTAACCTTTCGGCTCTTCCTCAAACGCTCCGGTGCTGTAAGAGGGCAGAGAAGCACACCAGCCAGGCTAGAGCCTCCGAACAAGACTGCAGTGTCTGAAACTCCGGTGGTGAACACGTTACACGTCCACAGGCGTGAACATGCACACAAACCCCCAGCCACATTGTCCCGCGAAGGTTTTACAGCCACAGGGCTGGACGGTCAGCTGGGCACAGCCTGACAGCCCTCACGCACGCTAGGGAAGCTGTGATAATTCACACCAGCTGAGGATTTATCCCTTGGGAATCCAGATTGGCATAAATTACGTCAGCCGCTGCTGTACCAGAACGTGCCTTACTCCTAAACTGGGAATTTTGCCCCCAAAAATATAAATAACCCAACAGAAAAGGTTGCAAATAACATCAGGCTAGCATCCAATCGCACCCATACTGTAGTCACCTGAGTTTCGTGAACTATAGTCCACCCAGTTTTGCTCCAAATCTCACAGCTTTAAGGAATCACTTGATTCTTCTCTTAAAATCCCTGTCTTGAAGCTCTTGTGACTATATGAGAAATTTAAAATCTCCCTTAAATCAGAGAAAACCAAATTAAGGGAGGTTCTCATGCTGACTGTCCTAGTCAGAGAAAGAATATTTGACCCAGGCTCAAAAATCCCAAATCCAGTAACCTTAAGTTTAAAAGCCTTGGGACATTTAATGATTATGTTCTTGATTACTTGAACTTTTCTCCTCCAAACTTTCAGAAATTAAAAAGGAGAAAAAGGTAGAAGGAACTGTGATTCAATGAAGTCTCAACTGAAGCACACTTAGTAAATTTAATACATTTCATTTACAGTAATACATTTTATTTCTAAGTTCCTCTCCTTCAGCACACATTGCTGAATAAAGTGAAAATCCCATCAGATTACTTTAGGAAAGCTTGGTTAGAGCTTTTCAGGAATGCGGGCTCAAAACAGTGTCCACACCAATAGCAGGTATCTTTGCAGTTCTTACTTCTTCATAGCTTTAATGATTTAAGTCTTCTCTTAAAAAAAAATAAACCATGGACTGGATCAATTGAAAACCATAGTAAAGTAAGTATACAAGAACATGAAGGATGCTGACATGGCTTTAAAAATTCAAAGTCAGCATCAGAAAAATCGTGGAGAGCTCTAAAAAGGAATAAATGAGGGTCCAAGAGCAAGCACTCAAACGTACTGCAGTGACTTTTACAGCTTGAGTAATGAACACTACTGATATCCAGAACCATCCGACAGACTGGAACATTAAGATGGCAACATACGGCAATATCTGAAAGGGCACATCCACGGGAAAGACAGCATGGAGGAACGCCCAGCAAACTAGAGCAGCCTTTCCCCAGAAACTCATCTATTTAGGTTCCAGAGCGCACCACTGGATGCTCAAGGGAAGATGTCACTAGATTCTACTTAAACTGAAGTGGCCCAAATATACAAAAACCTCTCCTCAGCCTGAACAGGCACAGACTGCCTGAACTTGGCAGTTTCACCAGAGACCAGGCATTTGGGAGTCATTCCTTAGATGCCATATGGAGAGAGGAATGAAGTCTTCATGAATAAACAAAACACCTGAATAGAAATGAAGGATCAGCTCATTCATTAGCTGCTTGCTCTCAGGGCAGCGAGCTGTTAGCATCCAGATTTTAACCTCTGTGCAGGGCGGCACGAAGAACTCTGACAGTTTGATGACCATAAACATCCTCTGTAGCCACATCTCTGTTCTTCACCTGAGGAACAGGGAGAGTGTCCAAAAATGAGGAGACAGCTACTGCAAGCTGCCAACATCCTTCTGAAAGCTGCCAGTTGCCACCAGCCCGTCAGCCTCAGTCCTCACTCTTGCCCTTGGCAATTAAGACTTTTAGGATCCTCTAGACTCCGGACCAAAGAGGTAGATTCTTAAATAGCTTTCAGTTGAAGTGCTGTAGTGAAACCCATCAGAGCCTCCTGCTGGTGGTCCAGGTCATGCTGCTGCCTCGTGCCCTATCACATTGTCTTCAGGCACTGAGCTACTCACCAGGCATGAGCTTCAGATGCCACTCAAGCAAGGTGCATCTGCCAAATATTTATTGCTAATTCTCCTCTAATAGCATCAAAACCTTCCACAGTGTTTCAGATGTAACCTCGCGGTAAAGCCTCCTCCACACAGAGGTTCAAGCAGGAGTAGAACTCACTCAGCGTTTGGATATCTCATCAGCTACGGGAGAATTAGGTATTGATTACATGGAGATGATTAATTTTACCATTTCTCATTATACTCATGCATGATTGTACTTTCCCTTCCTCCAACCAGTCAATGAGATACTGTAAAACTAATAACTCATGCCATAGAGCAAGAAATAGCCAGGGAAAGGCAGGAAGGAAGAAGACACCCTGCTCCCTCTGTATACCCTCTGTCACGCCTTACATCCCAAGTGCTGACAGAGGTGTTGAACCCATATTACTTGCAAGATGAAGTCGAAAGACGAGTCCTAATAGGTTTTTTTGCAAATCAGCACCATAAGGGCTCTTAAGGTGAGCTGAGATCCAACCCTCCAGCTGTGCACACGCCGTCTCCTTTCTCCAGCACAACAGGAACAGCAGCCCAGCACTTCTAGCCTCTTCCAGACAAGACTTATGAGCAATGAGCTGAAGATCCATCATATTTAAATCAACACAACAAAAATATCATAGAATCATTCAGGTTGTAAAGACCTCTAGGATTATCAAGTCCAACCTTCACCCCAACATCTCCCTGACCCCTAGACCGTGTCCTGCAGCGCCACATCTACTTGTTTTTTGAACCCCTCCAGGGTTGGTGCCTCCACCACTTCCCAATATTGCGTTTTTTTGGTTAATGTGTGTTGTTTAGCTCAAAGCCATTGCAGTCAGCAAATGGAGAGGAAGCTTTCCACGAGCCCAGCAGAGGCGGGAATCGACATGCAGTGACAGTGATCCTCTCAGCTAAAATTGGAAGCTGTGCCCAGGACCTCAGAGGGCCAGGCAGAAGCTGCCTGGGTGGTACCCTGTGTCAAAGCAGGCCTTAGCCACATCCTGCCTCACCAGTGATGGGCAGGTAGCTCAGGTAGACAACCACCAGCCGCAAGCTGCCTGTCGCAGCAGACGTGAGGGATACTTTCTCTGGCTGCAGATATTTTCCAGACATCTTTCATGGTCCCCCTGTCTCACTTGGCTTCAGAACAACCAAGACAAATCTGGGTCCCCTATTTCTCATGCAGAGGGCTGAGATGGGCGTGTTCATACTACCTTCGAGATACGGGACAGGTTTAGTTCACAATCAAACAATTCATGTCACCTCTCTGCTCAGCTAAGAATATCTGAAAATATATTAAAAAAAAATTAAAAATTACAGAATTAAAGATCCTGCAGTTTATTAATTCCTACTAATTCTTCGTATGCAGCTTTTTCTCCCCTACTTTCATGACATAGTTCTTCAGTTCTGCGGTCAAGCTGACTTTAGCCAT
The DNA here is from genome assembly GCA_033124195.1 of Coracias cyanogaster. Classification (NCBI taxonomy): domain Eukaryota; kingdom Metazoa; phylum Chordata; class Aves; order Coraciiformes; family Coraciidae; genus Coracias; species Coracias cyanogaster. Next base: position 35,893 of record JAVSBS010001987.1, on the reverse strand, counting down.
TTAAAAAGATGAAGTCAAGATAAATAAGACAAGCCCACGCAGTGAAAAAAATTAAAATATCGACAAATTACAAACACGTAGGTACAAACAAAGCCATAGCAGAATATTCTCACTTACACCACACTTTCCAAAATTAGCTTTGTTTGCCATTAATGTAGCTGATTTATATTCAATGTCTTCTCTGTGCTGTTCTGATTTAAACATCATTTTAATTTAACTACCCTTTCTCCATGGGGACTTCTTGTTTAAATTCCATTCACAACACAGCTATTTCTCTAAATTACACTGATGTAGGGATGAACCCATCTTATCAGGATCATTGGACTAGCAGAGCACTTAATACAGGGTTTTTCATTATTTTCACTGTGACATGACTTACATCAAGCCTATTTACAAACACTAAACTGGTCTGAAGGAGATTCTCATCAGCCAGACAGGTTGGCAGAAAGACCTGACAGCAGAGGCTCAAGCAACTGCTTATATCTCCGCATTAGGAAACACAAGAAAAGCCACAGAAGTGACATACACAAGAAAAGCTCAAGTGGTTAAATAATTACACAATTTAGGATGCACAAAATATTTAGTAAGACAAACCTAAGCCATTTGCATAGACCTTCTTAAAAGAGAACAGAGGATCCTGTCAGCAGAGATACGAGCTAAGGCCTCCACCAAGCATTATTTAGTATCTCCCTACAGGTACAAACAGGCAAACCACGATACCAGCTGGGAAGGAAGGGACCTTCTTTGATAACAAGATGGGAAGATAGTGGGGGGTTATATTTTGGAACTGTTTTATACAATTACTGCTCTTGGACACCAACAGCATAGATTGCAGTGCTTACCACTATGCTCCAAAAATGATGTTTTCTCTGCACGTCCGTCAGAAACGAGCTAATACACAAGAAAGGAAATTTATTAGCGGCTTTATTTAATCCACTTCTCTATCACACACATGCAGGGTTTTTCCTCTGTTTTTTTTTTCTCCTTTTTAAACTAGGAGAGCCAGCCTTTTTCCTCCAAAGCGAAAGGAAAGCCAGATCTAAGGTAGATCAAGCAGAATACTCCCTCAACCTCCATCCTCCGATATTTCACAGTTTACAGTCATAACAGGATTCTGCATCTCGACAGCAGCCAGCATCGCACTGCTATTATTTAAAACCTCTCTAATGGCAGTGCCAGCAGGAGGGAGATGATAACAACCCCAGTGTTTACAACCCGGAGCAGCGAGGGAAGCGTTACGGCAGAGAAATTCAGCTGCCAGACTAACTGCTTTTTTTCTGCCTTATTAAGGGGTGAAGAGAGAGGACGGATTAAACAAAAATTGACTGGTGCCCTTAAAGTTTCCTAGAAGCAGCTGTTCAGAAGCAACCTGGCATCACGACTGCTGCACAGCCAAGTGATGGTGTTTTAAAACAGAGTGCCCTTCAAAATGGGCGGCCTTCGAAAGATGGATGGGACAGGCTCTCAGCTCCCCTGTCCTATTCTTCCCATCCAAGTGCAATTCAATATAAATAATATTATGCAATTGCTTAAGAGAAAACAAACGGTAAAGCTTAAAGGGTCTGTTGGATTTCAGTACAAATCTGCCACTAGGAAAAAAAATAATCTTTCGTCTTGTCTGCAGGTGACATTTGAGAGACAGGTACTTACTAGGTATGCAAGCTAAAGCTCGCTTCATTAAATCTCCATTTTTGGCAGGTACTGACTGACAGTATCTGACTGTTTCTATGCTTAAGCCCAAGACCATCCAGATCAGCAGCAATTTCACACCATATGCTCCAAGTAAAGGTCTTCAAAGACCTTCATGTGGCAGTCAAGCCATGTCTGGCAGGAGTTGTGACATTTTTTTTCCTCATCCTCAGTTCCACCTTGAAAGGAGCCGCATATCAATGAAACAAAAATATCATCATCACTTTCATTTTCTGTACACAGCATGAAGATTGAGAGAGCATTAAGTAAAAATTGCCAGTGTGACTAAAATAGCTGTTATAGAAACGCGGAAAGCTGACCAGACAGAAGCATCCTGCCCTTCTGATCAATAGCCATTTCCCCTGCAATGTTAATGCCTGTCTATTTTTAAAGAAAAACACTGTTCTTTGAGCTGCTCCATCTCCAGTAAAGAAAATAGATTATTCCATTTTAGTAGGGTGTAAACAGTCTTATTTACTAGACGTGGGATGCTAAAGGGGAACTGGAAAGTGTTTGAGTTCCGTATAGTAAGATCTGAGGAGACCAGTCACCTTGACTCCATAACATAATTAGGTCAAGACTCACACATACTCCTCCTAAGTGCAAGTCTTTAGTTTCTTTCTTCTCCCCTTAAATGCATTATCACAGAATGGTTGGGAAGGGACCTCAAAGATCATCTAGTTCCAAACCCCCTGCCATGGCAGGGACACCTCCCACTAGACCAGGTTGCTCAAGGCCCCGTCCAGCCTGGCCTTGAACACCTCCAGGGATGGAGCCTCCACAGCTTCCCTGGGCAACCCGGGCCAGGGTCTCACCAATCTACATTTGTTTCTTGAAAGTCTCCTTGCTGTAGTTACCTCCCGCCCTTCCCTCTGCAGTAACTCCATACATCTCAGCCGTTTTCTACTCATCCACACACAGACAGGGAATTCCTGAACCAGTTGTTTCTTCTTTTAACTTACGTGCTAGGCACATACCATTCAACTTCAGTTAACAAAATACAGCAAGAGGAGTGGGAACAGCAAACTTAATATTTCAAGTAACCCTGAGAAGTTGTCTCTGCATCCGTCAAACGTCAGGGCAGGCACCGCGGGCCCACAACACACCTATCGCTTCTACTGACAAAGGGCCGGCTGCAGCACCGCTGAATATCTACCAAATTCTCCGTTTCTAAGCTCCACTCAATTTTTTCCCATGTATATGTTTGATAGCTGCAACAGGTTATTAATTCTGAGCTGCTGTGGGATTTCAGAAGCGTACTCCCATCTCCATCAACCTGTGCTCCAGCCAATGCTTCTCTTCCTGCTCAGCTTGTAGCGCCTTAACCAGCTATGAGTATTAACCACACAACTTATTCGTGCCCCCAGATTAAATTAAATTTCACTGAACGGGTATTTTGCTGTAAACTTGTCAAAGGAAGTGTGCTAAAGAAGTTTTTAGGTCAGAAATGCTAGGTAGTTTCAAATACAAAGACTGCAGGAAAATGACATTTTTCAAGATGTGCCTTTCCACCCTGTAGTAAAACGAGCCTGTCAGCAAATCAAACTCGACATTGAGCTTCAAAGTAACGACGTACTTGAACAGAATGGAAATAGCATTTATTTGCATCGATACGTAAAAGAAGCTTCTTGTGCTTGTTGTAAGCATTTTAACATCATTTAATAGAAGCACTTTGCAATCTCAGTGCTTTGTAATGTGTTAACAATGCTGAGTAGATTCTTAAAAGACAAATACAAACTATTAATATTTTATGTGCCAAGATCTTCAGAAGTCTTTGGGACTATTGATTACTTAAACCCGCTAAGTGCTATTTTGATCTTAAATAGTTGGAGGTATCTGCAAAGCGATAAGTGGTAATAGCTATTTTGAGAGCAAGCAATTTTCAGCAGTTATCATTACTGATAATGAAGTTTGCATTTTAGAAGCCACTAGTCGGTAAACAACAGCCGCTTGGACAGTTCTGTCCAAAAGGTTGTTTCAGCTTGTATTTGCCTTTTTTCCCCCTCATTTAAACATGTTTGAGTCCATTTCCTACCAGGAATACAGACCAAAAGGTGATCATAAAACTCACAGCGTGAGTTTTTTTACTGAATCATTTCTGTTTACTTCTTTCAGAAATTGCTGGTTTTATATTAGTGTATAACAGGAGAGCTTGAGACATCTGAAATATTGGGTAGAAGGTTGAAGGTGACAGTTTTAAGTGCTCTGAAAGTACAAACCACTATTTTCTAAAAAAATTTTTAAACCACCAAAAAACAGCTAAAAGGCAGGGGAAAAACAACACCAGAAATTTTTTGTCTAAAAGATTAGGAAGACCCACAGTTTCCAACAAATCAGTAAGCACCTAGACAGCAATAAGAGAAAGGAAATTGAGAATAATTTCTTGTACAGAGCTAGGTAACTGTATTGCTTGACCCACAGGAAGCAGGAGTGGTACTTATGAAGCCAACTGAAAAAAAAATTTGAAGCCAGGTAATATTGCTATTTCCATTTCTGTTAATATAACAGATAAACCTGAGACAGGTAGTGAATGACTAAGGGCAAGGAGGGAGGCAGCCGTGTGCTCCAAGCAGCACTGCTTCCCTAGAGCCTGTGCCAGGCTGTTGAGAGCGCAGTGAATTCACGCGCTTTATCAAGATTTCCGCCGGCCTGTGAACGCCCGGTTCAATGGGGAATACCTGTGTACACATCTAAAACACAGAAGCTAACTCGGCAGTAAACAGGAGACAAAGCCCTCTGCGTTACCCAGAAGTGTCTCTGTCTCAAACGCTAGCTCACGTACCTGTCACAATTAGATAGGAGATAGTACCAGGCCCTAGCACTAACTTCACTCACATACAGTATCCCCAGTGCCAAGTCCAGCTTCTGGGCATGTATCCTCATCAACAACTCGCCACCAACTTCAAAATGTCTTGTAACGCTTGTTTATTTTAAGTGCTGAGACGTTCTAGGATTCTTCCTTTGTCGGCTGTCAGTCAAGAATGAGGGAAGGGCTTTGGAAGAACCACACTGACAGGCAGGGAGAAGTACCAGCATATGGAGAACTTGCACCCATCCATTTACCTGCCGCCTTCCAGCCAAGACAGAACAAAAAAACCCACAAAACAGTTTCAAGAAACCTGTTTCTCAAACTAATGCTTATCTACACTTGGGATAAAACACATGCTGTAAGATTATTTGCGGGTGATGGGGAAGCAGGTTATTAAAAAGGCAGGGAGAAGCTGTTCCACGGTGAGAACGGAGTCCCTTCATCCAGACTTGTGAACTATCAACAGCACAGCTCCTTGAAAATCTCACAGCAGCGACTGTCTACCCCTTAGCACCAGTATCGGCAGCTTGATGCCTGTGCATCTCTGTCCTGGGCCGAACATGCGCAAGATATTTAGATATGCCAAGAACATTCATAGCCCCACATCCCACTGCCTCTTCCCCCAGGAAATAGATCTTCTGCTGGCTGCCAGCAGAACCATAGTTCTGCTATGGGCTATACTGTGATCAGAGACACTCTGTTCCACACCAACAGGCACGATGTCCTGATGATGGTGAACCACACCAACATCTCCACAGTGCAGGACATCACATCACTGCCGCCTTATAGGCTGTTACTACACCCCAACAGAAAACCATGTCAAACACGGAGACCACATCTTAAAATTGCAAGTGTGATAGGATCAAACCACATGAAAACAAGTCAAGGGCAGCGACTTCATGTAAGGTGCACGTTGGACGGGAAAAATGGGACTCACGTGGTTCCATCACAAACAAGCAAAGAATCAATCACGACGAGCCCACACAGCAGGATTGTGTTTCCAATCCTCTTGCCAGGTGTCTTGTTTCCTGTTTCTTTTTACCTTTATCTTTAGCTCTGAATATCCTTATTACTTACAGTTCTTCCTTGACTACCACAGCGTTCCGTTAACATTTTCACTCTTACATTATTGCCGGTATCTTCAAACTTATCCTCTCCTTAATCAGTCGTTCTGGGTTTCAGATGCAACTCACTACATGAAAATAGCTGTACTAAGTGATAAAATTTTATCTATTTGTGTTTACACAAAGGACTATTCATTTCACATGCAGGATCTAACACACAGATAAGCCTTACTGCACAGGCGTAACAGGGAGAGCTCACTAAATAAAAGACCTCTGGGTGCTAAACCAATTATATTGCTCTTGCTCGTAGTTTTTTCCACCAGTAAAGCTATTTTAACTCCTGGGAGAAGAAATAATTATTTTAACTCGGCAGTTGGAGTGACTACAGTTAAAGAACAGCTGCAGAGGTTTCTTGAATCTGTGCATTTGATCTTTGAGTCCACAGTTACGGCAGAGACACAATTTATCTTAAATAAGCATAAAAAGAAAAAAGCAAGTAGGGCATTTCCCCTACTTGAAATCACTGTTGTGCAAAGAGGAATACTGAAGGTGTTCTAAATTCGTAATTCAGCCTATACTGGAAGGAAGGAAAAATGCACAACAAATGCACTGACTGGAAGTCTCTCTCACAAAAGAAATGTTTTAGGTCAAACCTGGATCCTTCAGTTCTCTTCAAGGCCAGTCCCAGTTCTACAATCACAGTTAGGTGGTTGGGTGTCAAAAGAGTGACAGTTTAATCCAAAAGAGACATCCAGGCTAGAAGAGATGTCTTATCTTCCCCTAGGAACAGGAAATTCCTCACAGAAGGGACAAGACAAAGTCTTACTCCTTGCTAGGGCCTGAAATAAGCAGAAGCTACTACAGGTATTTATGACATAAACCATAAAAAACAGAACTATGAACCAAGACACTGCAAACACATGGAACCTCCACCAGAAAACAAGCACAGTGGTAGTCAAGTGACTCGTGCAGACCAACCAAAATACAAACGGCCTCAGGACCTCCTCAAACTATCCGACAGACCCTTATGGAAACTAAATCCGTGTTAGGGCACAAGAGAATTCACAGGAAAACGCACACCAAAACCAAGTCACCCACAGAGGTTTATTTTCTAGACTGTCATTAAATAGCGATCACTGTTATCTTCCACGTTTCCCATCTCTTCAAAAGGCCGTCGCCATATTTTTCCGTTTACAGGAAGAGCCCACGCACCCCGTTAGCAGAACTACTGATGACTCTGTCAGTTTGCTTCTAGAGATAATCGCTTTGTGTGCAACGGACCACACTGAAAGCAGACGACCAAGTAATCCAACCAGCCTTTACGCTTCTGCCAAGACAAGCAAGGGAAACACCAGGGAAAAGAACCACCCAGCAAACCCTGAACAACCTCAACAAAAAACCCGCTATCAGCAGGAACAGAGATGTAAGCACTTGAAAATAGGAAAAAAGTTACTGAAATAACATTCTTTACCTTGACCTGCCTATAGCAAGAAGGACCTGCTCTAGGGACACTTCTCCAACTTAGTCACTTGAACTAAGTGCATTTATATAAACAAACTTCACAATTTGATTAGATGTCCATGACCACTATAATAAGACTCATTTTAACCTTTAAAACTTGAGGTTTGCTCTTAATCACTGAGAACATGACTGAGCTTAATGTGAAGCTTAGAAAAGCCAATCTTAACCCTAAGCCTCCAGTTACACTCAGTCATGTTCTCAACGAAGACTAATACAGCTGGTGCTAGCATTTTAAATAAGGGGTTAATTTAGCAAGGAAGGAAGTTCCAAAAAGCCACAAACTTTCAGGAAGCCGCAATTCGAACACCCCACCGTAGGCTTGACATCACAAGGATGAGCCAAGAAGAGGTCCTAGCACACCACCACTGCCTTTCTTCATCAAGGTGGGCACATTGCACATAGGCTTTAGAACTGATTATTAGATCTTAAAGACAATTAATGGAGATACAAAGCCTCAAGAAACCAACTGCAGAGAAGCAACCTATGAAAACAATCACTAAGGATACTAGATTTTCTTAAATTTGGAGTGGAGCGGGGCTATTTGAGCATTTTTCTATTTTCAAGACATATTACTTGTCTTTTAACTGTGTATGTTTTTCACATGACTGGAGGTGACCAGCTTACCTCAAAAGAGAGATGTAAGATGCTGAAGCACAAACTTAAATGGCAAATGTGTTATTCTCATTGCAACCATAAGCTTTAAAAACAAAAAAAGTAGGCATTTAATTACAGAGCAATTGTCCAGATCTTCCAGTGACACCTGAACGTAGCAACAAGCTACATTTTTTTCACCCCCCAAAGCTCATTATTTCTTCCAGTATTTGGTACAGCTGGTAAAAGTAATCTTTTGGTAAGGTCTGTCAGGGGCTAAAAAAACCCAAGTAGTAAATAAGTGTATATGCTATGGGAGATTACAGCCTTTAAACCAAAATGAAAGGCTAAAACACAATAATATTTATAAAATAAGGGTGTTTGTACTTCCAAATTGTGCCCTAAATATATTTGTGTATATATACAAGCACCACACACATGATATAAACATATCCCCTTCGTTTTCAGCTCCACTAGTTAACTCTTTTCGCAGATCCATCTTTGTGAGCCACGCGTGTTCGTGCTGCCGTGCTGGGCAAAGCTCCAAGCTGTGTTTCAGCACACGTCCCACCAGCCACGTCTGCAGGTGCCTCAACCCCCCACCCTTCCCCAGCCCCTCAACGCCGAGCTCCCACGCAGAGCAGCACCAAGCCCGGTGCTCAAGCGTGTGAGGATTATGCCAGAGAGGAACTAGCAGAAGCGGACAAAAGGGGGCACCTGGAGCTAAGCACCAGCGCCGTTACTGACGGGTCCCTGGCAGGACCTGGCGGAACAAGAACATCAGGTACAGAAAACAGCTTTTAAAAATTCATGTTCAAGGACAAGTCATGCAGGCTCTTCTTGCTGGAGACAGGTATTTCAGCTACCAACCATACAGGTTAAACAAGTAGAAAACACTTCTTTCTCTCCATCTGCTAGCTTTTCCATTGCTCTCTGACCAGAACAGATTTTAAATGAACTCACAGTACTAAAGAGGATTCCTTTACGTCGTGAAACCACATCAACAATAACGCACAGAAGCTTCTCTGCTAGGAACATTGCCACCAGCACAGCCAGGTGCCGGAGCGGGTCCATAGGAGGGCAACGAAGCTGGTGAGGGGTCTGGAAGGCATGGCTTATGAAGAGCGACTGAGGGACTGGGGCTCTTTAGTCTGGAGAAGAGGAGACTGAGAGGAGACCTCATTGCTCCCTACAACTACCTAAAAGGAGGTTGTAGTGAGGCTGGTGCTGGTCTCTTCTCCCAAATTACTAATGATAGAACGAGAGGAAATGGCCTCAAATTGCGTCAGGGGAGGTTTAGATTAGATATTAGGAAGAAATTCTTTCCTGAGAGAGTGGCTGGGCACTGGAACAGGCTGCCCAGGGAGGTGCTGGAGTCACCATCCCTGGAGGGGTTCAAAAAATGAGTAGATGTAGCACTTGAGGTGATGATCTAGTGGCCAGAGAGATGTTGGGATGAAGGTTGGACTTGATGATCCTGGTGGTCCTTTCCAACCATAATGATTCTATGATTCTGTGATTCTGAGTCTTTCCTTCCTTCTCCGTTTTCTTTCAGTTGTTATTTTGCCCCTTTTTAACCCTTTTCATTCTTCTTTTCTCCCCCATTCTGTGATTTCTCCTTTTTGCTCTGTTCTTTCCCCTTTTGCTACAGAAAGTCATGTAATAACTGTCACTTCGGTGGCAAAAATTGCTGAAATGCGACACACCTGGTTGAGCCACCCATTCTTCCATGAAAAAATATAGAAATTGGGCCCAATTGAGAAAGTTTCTGAGAGTGTAAGTAAACAATCAGAGCTCATGCTTTACGAGAGACTCAAGGGACTCAATCTACCTGATTGATTAAAGAGAGGGTTAAGACATAACTTAATCATGGTGTGTAAATACTGATAAGGAGGAGAGGCATTTGGTAATGGTGCATGTTACAGCCTTGGGGACAAAAAAGCTTATTGGCAATGAATAGGTGTAAGCTATAGGTAGACAGTGGAAGTACCAGACCTGTTTGGCTACTGGGTGAAGCTACGAACTGGAGCAAGCCACCCACAGCCCTGGTGAGTTTTTCTCCTGAAAGATGATCAGACTTCACTGTAAAGCCCGGTGTGTTTTTGTAAAACCTAGAGCCTAGTTCAGGTTCAGCTGCCGGACGTGCAGCAGGAGGTAGCTGAAGGTGGTTTCCTGATCCGCGCTGTCCCTTAGCTCTGACGAGCTGAACGCAGCAGCCTCTCTGGCCTGCAAATCCACGGAGCTCTGATTTTCAGTCACACACTTGGAATCTGTAAGAAGTCATTTCTCTCTGCCTGGAGCACAGAGAGGCGCTTGTACAAGGTACCTGCAGAGACAGAAATTTAGGCTCTCCCAAGCAAAGTTAAGGAAAGAAATGAGGAAGAATGGAGCCTTGAGCAACCTGGTCTAGTGGGAGGTGTCCCTGCCCATGGCAGGGGGTTGGAACTAGATGATCTTTGAGGTCCCTGCCAACTCCAACCATTCTACGGTTCTATGATCTGGGGTTTTTTCCCCATTTTGCCTGAAAAGACTAAATTCCCCCAACAACACAGTGACAATGAAAGAGCTGGACTTCTGTAGCGTTGTGCACTGTGACAGCCTCTGTTAAACAAAACTATTCCCAGAGTTAAAACTAAATTCCCACCTGACTCTTTCTCCGCTGCAACTAGAAATGCTTTCTCTAACCATGAAATTTACTGAAAAGCATATTACTCAACAGAATTTCATTTGAATGATGAACTTCAGAGACATCCTTGAAGATACCTCTGCAAACAAAAAAGAATCATTACTGCTGAGAATTTTTCTGCAAAATAATAGCTTGGCCAAAGCTACATATTTAAAAGTCAAAGAAAAGAAAACCTCTTGTATTGGGTTTGTGTGACAAAGTTTCAGTAGCGGGGATGCCAGAGGGATGGTTTCCATGAGAAGGTGGTAGAAGCTTCTCCCATATCCCATAGAGACAATGAAGCTGGCTCCAAGATAGACCTGTTGCTGGGCAAGGCTGAGCCCACCAGTGACAGCGGTGGTGCCTCGGGGATAATATATTTAAGGGGGAATAAAGTCCAACCTGTGCAATGCAGCCGGAGAGAGGAGTGAGAATATGTGAGAGAAACAACCCTGCAGACACCAAGGTCAGTGAAGAATGAGACGGCGGAGGTGCTGCAGGAGCAGAGATTCCCCTGCAGCTCATGGAGAAGACCACAGTGAAGGATGCTGTCCCCATGCAACCCATGGAGGTCCATGGTGGAGCAGATATCCACCTGCAGCCCATGGAGGACCCCACACAGGAGGAGGTGGATGCCCAAAGGCTGCTGTGACTTCTTGGAGAGCCTGCACTGGAGCAAGCTCCTGACAGGACCCGTGGATCCCTGGAGAGAGGAGCCAACACTGAGCCAGGCTCTGGGAGGACTTGTGACCCCATCATGGAGCACACTGGAGCAGTCTGTTCCTGAAGGACTTCACTCTGTGGAAGGGACACATGCTGGAGCAGTTAATGAAGAACTGCAGCCTGTTGGATGGACTCACACTGGAGAAGCTTGTGGAGGACTGTCTCCCATGGGAGAGGGCCCCATGATGGAGCAAGGGAAGAGTGTGAAGAGTCCTCCCCTGAGGAGGAAGGAGCCGCAGAGGCAGCATGTGATGAACTGACCACAACCCCCATTCCCTGTTCTCTTGTGCCACTGGAGGGGAGGAGGTGGAGAAATCGGAGTGAAGTTAAGCCTGGGAAGAAGGGAGGGGTGAGGGGAAGATGTTTTAAGATTTAGTTTTTATTTCTCATTATACTACTCTGATTTGATTGCTAATACATAAAATTAATTTTCCCTAAGTTGAATATGGTGTGCCCGTGATGGTAACTGGTGAGTGCTCTCTCCCTGTCCTTATCTTGACCCTTTTGTTGTATTTTTTCTCCTCTGTCTTGCTGAGGAGAGGAGTGATAGAGCAGGTTTGGTGGGCACCCAGCATCTAGTCAGGGTCAACCCACCACACCTCTTTAAACATATCTTTTTCTTCAAAAAGAAAATAAATGGCCCTTCTCAAAAGCACTACTTTAAAGAAAAGGACCAAATTATTTTTAAAAGCTTGCGAGATAACAGGGAACAAAGTTGAAGAAGTGTGTTTTCTTCAGAAAGCTGAAAACCCTGTTGATGATGAAGAGTGTTTCTGAGCTCCTTCCCTCAAAGGGAGCATGTGTGTTTGCCTCTAGGAAACAAGTGGCGATTGAACGTCGACAGAACATTGCTCCAAAAAGGAAAGATGTCAGGTAAACGTTTTACTTCCTTCCCTGAGACAGGATTGAAAGGCTATTAAATCTAACTTGCTGCTGAGACCGTATCTTGTCGGTTAAAGCTCCCTTAACCAACACAGCTAACAACATTTTTCTTTGTCTTCTCCACCAGCATGAATCCAACCTCCCTCCAGGTCGGTCCCTGTGAGAGATGTTCCCTCAACCCCAGACACCTGTTTGCAACTGCAGAAATCTCTGGGTCTGCTGACAGGTCCATGAGCAGGTTTACATCTCGCTGTGGACTGCTCAAGGTACAAAAGCAAAGACAACTGTAGAAGATGATAAACCTCTCTGGGACTCACCCTTTGATGGGCAGGCGGGGAGGTCGTCGGGCTGATCAAGTCTTGATTTTCCATGAGGTTCCCATAATCGGCCATGCTTCCTTTGAGAGGCAGAGGAGGAGGAACGTCGGGGATGTCAGAGCTGGACATACCATTCAGCTCCAGACCTGTAAAAACCACCACTAAGTTAAGTTAACTCTTCCAATAACTGAATCGAATCCAAAGATCTGGACGGCGCCAATTCTTAGGGCATTGATACAGCGATAATACTGCACATGCGATATCTTTGTCTGCTCTTTGCTGCCTCTATAATTATCTGCGGCTCATCTAATGAGGGATTTTAAAGGAAAGTAGAACAAATGAACCAACCCCCGCGTCGACGGGCAGCGTGCACTGTGGAGTCACGTTGGGCTGATTTTTAGGATATGCTCAAAATACTTTGAATGATCCCTCTTGTTAACAGAAAATAATTTTCCCTTCAGATTTCACGCCAAAATATTCATAGCTTAGCAAATAGAATTTTCTCAGCTGGAAGCTCTGCATTTTCACCTTGTACATTCATACACAAGAGAAGTTTTGGTAAGTGCACAAAGAAAATATAACCGCGCTAAGCTTTATTTACTTTCCCCCAGTAAAATGAAAGCTTCTTCTTAATAAAATGGGCAAAGGAAAGCCTATAATTAACTATGTCTCTCTGAAAAGCTTTCAAACTCCAGGTAACTGTAATAAATGAGCAGTCATTAGTTGTTGAGTAAATAAAATCACGCAAGAGAAAGTTCAAAACATTTATTATTACTGTTTTCTGGATAGAAAGGTCCCTTTTCTTAGCAGATAAATCCTAGCAGGTACGTGCTGTAAAGGCGAATAGCCTGAGGGGCCATAAAGTTTACTGAGGCCTGAGTGATACATAGGTTTTTGTGTAGAAATCCACCCATGGTGTATTTCAGGGAAATTCAGTCATTTGAACACCGGGAAATCCCACTGTGAGCTCTACGAGGTAAGAAACTTAATTTATTTTTTATAAATTAGGGAAGTTTTTTCATTTAGGAAATGAAAACCAGATGTTTTTATTTTACTGGCTGATTTGTGAAATCAGTGGAGGACTTGTTTATGCAGATATTTTTATTGCAAGGTTCCTATCTATATCTTACAAAAAGTGTCCTTTTATTGTGCTCTAAAATGGCCTTTCACTAACACAATCTAGCTGTAAGGTGGCTGTATTGATTTGTCACTGAAAACTGTAATTTTAGCCTTCATCCCTTCACTTGAACTATGCCAGGAAGAAGAGTATTTTCCACCCTGGGACTTCAGACTTTCAGTGGCTTCCTCTACATCAGACTGAAAAGTGTTGTTTGTCCTCCAGGACCTGAATTTCTCATCACTTTTTCCACTACTCCTGTTTTTCATCTGTCCTTTTCTCCATGCCCCAAACATTTGTAATAACTTCCTTTAAATATCTCCATCAGAATCTACTTCTACCAAGCTCATGTAACCGGAAAACAATGCTATGGATTTGTGACTAAATATTGAAGGAAACCTTCTTTTGGTATTTACTGTAAACAAATCACATTTTTAGGTCTCATAATATACAGTCCTTGGGTGGAAAATGAAAATGAGTATAACTACACAGTAATACCCAAAGGTAAAGTGAATTTAACTGCCCTAAACACTTCATCTTTGTATCTTACACGATATTCTAGTATCTCCTAACTTCATCTAAGTCAGTCAGTATGTGCTACCAAGAAGATGGTAAAACAAGTGTTGTTAGGAGTTACACAAACCCCTTGTTTCTTTAAGGCTGACGTTTGGAAGATCCAAGGAAAGGCAGGTGAGCAATGTTTTCACTAGAGCTGCAGAGAAACAAGGTGTGGAGGCAACTCTAACACCTGCAAGACTCTGATCCACCTGGATGGGAACCAACTGCCTGTGCAACGGTGTCCTGCTCTGCTTTTGTGCCTTTCCCTACATTCCCCAGCTCCTCTAACAGCTCTTATTTTCTGCAGCCCCCACCGTGTTCCTACAGCCTGTACGTGGCACCTCCCCAACTTCATCCTTTTGCAAGCCAGCATAAATCCCTGCGAATGGGGACAGAGTATTTCCATCCACATCAGTTCGTAATAAACATTAACAACATAATTCCATTCAGTCTGGCAAATTATTTAGTCGAACAACAAAATTTTATAATGAAAAAAATACTAGCCCTGACTAGCTCATTTCTCAGACGGTTTCAGACAGGAAATCCAGGAATCATCTACCCTACTGCGGCTACAGGCATCAAACACAAACTTCAGCAACTTTCAGTTGTGTTTCAAGAAGACCTATATGCTACAGAACTATAAATCTTCTCCCGCTCCATTTAGCTGAACTAAACCCCACTAACTCAGTTGCTACACAAATAATTACTCCTCATTTCTGGTTTGCTATCATTATTCAAGGTGTTTTATCAGACTAGTATGGTCTGAACATTCATTCCTAACTGGACAGGTGCCACTGAGAGTATCTTTGAGCTGGCAAGAGATCAGTTAGATGGCTTTTACTTCAGCTTAACCTAATGACCAAATTTTACACCCCATTCTCCTAAACTGCCAGCTAACAAGCAAGCAATATTGCTTAGCAACCCATTAACTGCTTTCAGCCAATTTGTGTACTGAAGTAACTTCTTTATCCTTGGAATTCCTCACATTTTTTATCAATGCAGTTCCTCAAATGATGACAGACAAGTCCCACGGATTTTGCAATAAGCTGAGCCTGTTGTACATAACACCCATAAATCTCCAGCACATAGACATAAACATTCTCAGAAATACATGATAGAATCCTAGAATGGTTTGGGTTGGAAGGGATCTTAAAGATCATCTGGTTGCAACCCCGCTGCCATGGGCAGGGACACCTCCCACTAGACCAGGTAAGCTTCAGATTCTTTTAAAAAAATTAAAACAGCAAGTTAGTTTTAATAAGGAAGAAATAATCCAAATCAAAGAGTATTTTTTGCAGGAATATACTCTACTCCTCTGTTTTTCTAGTTTTTAACACACTGGTGGGTTTTGGCCATCAACACTGTAAAGAAAGAGAGTTCAGTTATCAAAGCACATGTTTTGGGCATCCTATGCAAAGGAAATGCTGCATTGATTTGCACCTGCTCGTCCCTCTTCCGCACGCTTGCAACCAACAATTTCAAATCATTAAAACAAAGCCACGCGCCTTGTAGAAGACAATTCTGTTGCTATTGATTTGTAGAAGAAACACATTCCTGCTCAAGGGACATATATCCGCAATTGGCAGCAAGAGCTTTACCAAACACTGCCTATTTAAGGGAAAAGGTTTTAAGTATCAAAAAAAGTAACTTTTAAAATATAAAACTCTTAAATATAAAACAAGTGACCTTGTCAAACAAGATTTTTTTTCTTAAAACTGATCATCTATCCTCCTTTTTACTAACACTGAACGATTGACTATTGTACCAGCATTTGGGTACTTGTGTCAAGAAAATATATTTCTTTTTTTTTGTCACATGCTAGCAACCAAAAACTCTGAAAAACAGTTTTTGGGAAACTGTGAAAGAAATAGGTGTTGTATTACATGCAGTTCTGCAATAGGGTTTCCTTCAGATTGAAGCAAACAGATGATATTTTACAGAAAAACTCAGTGATAAATGTCAATGTCAAATGAAAAATACATCAAAAAGACTGACTTTTTTTTTTCGCTTCTGGCTTGTACTTATTACATAGCAAATAAAAGCTCTTTTAAGGTACAATTACATCAAAAGATTGTTTTTTTTCAGCCTTTATGCTCCAAAATACCCTAAAATCCAATATAGAATCAAGTACAACACTAATGTTTGACAGCTACTCTGTACCTAAGTAATTGCTAATGATTACTTGAAAAGCACATTTTTTCAATGCAACAATTTTGCTTGCTTTTGTAAAACGTTGAAATAATTTTTGCTGGCAAACGCAAGGAGCATCACATTAAGAGGTAAGTTCTTGTTGTTGCAAGCAATCCCTTAGTGATGGCAAAAAGAATGACCCAAAGAACTCAAACCAAGGTCGAATGCAATGTTCAGGAAACACACGTCCCCGTTAGACGTTATTTTGAATAAAATTTGCTAGGAAAAGAAAATATAGTTAAAATCAAAGACTTACTGGACTGCATGCTGAAAGAAAGCTTTGCCCGTGGAGTTATTGGGGGTGGCGTCCCTTGGGAGCTGGGAGGTGACGGCGAGACAGAGAAACGTCTTTCACTTGAAATGACGTTTATGACTTGGCTTTTTGGTCTCTGCGGTCTTAGTGGGCTGATCTGCTCAGGGACAAAATCAGAGAGACAGCAAAGGAATACGAGATGTGACAGAGCGGCAGACCTCGGGATTGCTCCATTTTCCCCACTACCTCCTAAACGGCATCCAAAAATCTTTTCTCTCCTCTCATGCGGCTCTACTTCCCTTTTACGATTTATTTATTTAATTGTTTGCATGGTCAAACTCTCTTCTGAGGAAGACATCATCTGTCCAGAAATGCTTTCCTGATGCTGCGTGTTTGTGTGTATATTTAATTCACTGAAACATCCCTATTATTTAGCTGTGGCTGCTTCACAGTCCGTTTAAATTCTCCATAAGACCCCTGAAATTAGACTTGCAATCTGACGGGCAACTAATGCTTTTGTTAAGGTCATTCCTTTTATGGAATTTAATTCTGATCTCCACTGTTTGTTACCCATCCACCTGCCTCCATATTTCTAGTAATCGCAGTGAAGAAAGGAATTTTTTATTTCCAGGAGATCACAGAAAATGGAGCAGCAGCCTGAAGTTAAGAGGGGAATTACAGCCAAGGTGCTGCATTAGGGCAAAACAGAAAATGCCAGCAGCAACTCCGGCGTTTTTGAAGAACTTTTTCATTTCACAATGTTTTTTTTTTTTTTTTGAAAATATGTTGTGAAGGAGAAATCTAAAACGAGGTATGAGTTTTCCCTTTTAATTTCAGAAAACAAACCCTAAAAGGGTTTGCATGAAAGGCTGTGTCTCTGAGACCCATCTACGAGAAAAAAATGACCATCAAGTACACAACTTTTTTTTTGAACGTTCATCAAGACCTCAGGGAGACCTTTTAGAAACTTGCCTGATGCTTAAAATTCAAGTCCTAAATGCTCCAAAGTTTTCTTCTTTCATGATCTTTTAAAGGATATTTTTAGCAGAATGGATAAGCATTTATCAGAGGCATATAATTCTAGAAAAGCAACTAAGTAAAACACAGGAATTGATTAGGAAAGCTGCAATGCCAGAATCAAAGAGAACACCCACAAAATAGAATCAAGTTCCCAAGTTAACCTGGCCTGTAGCTATCTCAAATAAATTTAATAACTTCTGTGATTTGACAAGCTTGGTCCTTTTCTTAAAGCTTCACATAAACCATAGTTCAGCCAGGGAATATGAACTCTCTGGAGACCATTAATGCATAATGAACCCACTGCTAATTTTTTTGGGTCTAATGAAAGCAAGATCAATAGCGAGTGATGTTACATGCCAGTAAATCAATAAAATGCACAGCCTGTTATTCTGATTTCTAACACAAGCTTTTGAGTGCTCTGTTAACTACCTGGCTTCAGTGTTAGGTTTGCCATCAGCTCATGGAATCAAAAAACTAACAATGAGAATTTATGTTTAAGAGGTTTATGTGATACTTAAAGAAGATAAAAATCTCTAGAAAACTATAAAGACATTACTGATCATCCTCACACACCAAAGTGCTTAATTTATCTTCTGATAAGATCATAGTGGTACAAGAGCTCTGCAATTAGGGCTTGGGTTTTGATCAGTCAATAAATTCATTATGAGTACAGTGAAATTTGGAAAAAAGTATTTAAGCCATACAGCTAGACAAAACAGCCTCTGAATGCTCCTTTTTAAAGAAAATGTAAAAGCTCCACGAAATAATTGTGCAGTTTTATCTTCCCACG
>JAVSBS010001986.1:8003-18449 GCA_033124195.1 Coracias cyanogaster | reverse complement strand
GCACCACATCTCCACGGCTTGGAAACCCCTCCAGGGATGGGGACTCCACCACTGCCCTGCCCAGCCTGGGCCAACCCCTGACAACCCTTTTGTGAAAGACATTTTTCCTCATGTCCTATTTAAACCTCCCCTGGTGCAACTTGAGGCCGTTTTCTCTTGTCCTATGGCATGTTCCTTGGGAGAAAAGACCAACCCCACCTGGCTCCAACCTCCTTGCAGGGAGTTGTCGAAAATGAGGTGGTCTCCCCTGACCCTCCTTTTCTCCAGGGTAAACAACTCCAGGTCCCTCAGCCGCTTCTCAAAAGACTTGTGCTCTAGACCCTTCTCTAGCTTTGTTGCCTTTCTTTGGTCATGCTCTAGCCCCTCAATGTCCTTCTTGGAGTAAGGGCCCTAAAACCGAGCCCAGTATTTGGGCTGTGGCCTCCCCAGTGCTAAGTACAGGGAGACAATCCCTGCCCTACTCCTGCTGGCCACACCAGTGCTGATCCAAGCCTTCTTGGCCACCTGAGCACATGCTGGCTCATCTTCAGTCAGCTGTCGACCAACCCCCCCAGGTCCTTTTCCGCTGGACACTTTCCAGCCTCTCTTCCCCAAGCCTGTAGCCTTGCAGGGGGTTGTTTTGACCCACGTGAAGGACCTGGGACTTGGCCTTGTTGAACCAAATACAGTGGCAAAATGGAGCTGTCACCTCTAGTTTCAAGTTTTATTGCAAGAGCCCACAAGGTTTCTTGAGGACAGAGTGACCTGTGACAAATGCTAAAAAGGTCAGTTTAGAGCAAATGTTCTTGGGCAGCAGAGAGAATACTCATCTCTCTGTATGGGATTAGTGGGATGGTTGCTCCCCATTGCTGCGGGGCACATGAAATGAGTTCTTTGTGTGGTGAAAATGGGACCCAGAAGTAAGTGATGCTCAGCTTTGGTAAGGAGTGAGGAAAGCTGTTTAGTGTGCTTCTATTAGTCTAAGTATCATGAGCAATAGTGATGGCAGAGTTTCTTTGAGTCTGGAAACACTCCCTTGCTTCTCCAGCAAGAAGGTCTTGAATGTTGTAGTCAAGCCTAATTCCAGTATGATCCAGGACTTGCTCTGATTGCAACTTTGCCCCATTTGGTAATCAAATGAAATGGAGGTGTTGTCCTTCCCACTTGTCTGTGGTGGCTTTGGAGGCACTTTGACTGTAAGAACACTTGCTACCAGAGCTGAGACACAAACACTGGAAAGAGGAGGCAGAAAAGCCCAGCAGCTGTTTGTATGTGGCAATCCAGTTTCCTGTGCAAGAACTTGCCCTTAGAGAGGTCACCATGTGGAGGAGCGTGGATAATTGTGCAATCCCATCTGAAGAAGTTTTTAATGCTCTGCCTTGATCATCACTCAGCTGAGTGGAGAAAGCATCTTGCAGTTGTCTCAGCTGCAGATGCTGGGTGTGATTTGGGGCTTGAGTCCCTGCAGTTGCTGCTACTTGTTTAAACCTTTTTTTTGAGGAAAGGGCTGTAGAGTAGCACAGGTCATCCAGGTTTGCACCCTGGACAGCAAAACCTTTTGAAATGAAGAGAGAAAATTTTATAGCTAAAATTTTCTTGTGTAGAAATTTTAGCCATAGCCCCCCTTCTGGATTAGCTGGGCTGCAAAATAAACAGATTTTGGGGACTTTAAGGATCTTTTTCTCCATAGCAAATGGAAAAAGCTTTCCTTGGAGCTGGTATATGTGTTTTCTACCCCACCACAAACAGCATGGAGAACATCTAAGAACATTAATTTTCTTCCCAACTTCCTCTCCTCCTGAGACTGTCTTGGCAGCTCTCTGAGCTCCTCAAGGAGGTTTAGCAGCGCTTGTGCTGCAGGTGTCAAAACAGACATAGCTCTTGGAGAGAGTTCATCCTGCCAGGCAGGGAGAGCTGGACTGGACTGAGCTCTGTAGCCTTCTTCACAATCTGAAACCTGGTTTTCAGCTTGATTTTTGAAAACATCTTGTTCCTGCCTAATGTGACAGCAATGTCCCTCTTTCTCCTCTTGCACATCACTCCTGGCTGCATTCTTCCAGCACTACTTGCCTTGAGCTTAGTCTAAGACGGCAGAGCTGTGTGAAGTTTGGAGTCTGGTGCTGATCCCCAGGCAGGACTTGGTGATGGAGGTGCTCTGTTAGAAACTAGGGTGGTGTTTTATACTCTAAGTAGCTTGTCTTGAAGCAGGACCACAGGATTTTGCCAGACTGTAAAAGAAGCAGTGACTCTTGACCATGGTAGAAAACTACTGGTGAAGAACATAAGAAGTATCCCCTTGCTCTATGGTCTGTGTTTTCCTGGTCTCCGTGTACTTGCCAGCTGACCTTCCAGTGCATTTTTCTCCAGGATAGTGGGAAATTGGTCGGTGAAAGTAGGAAACAACATCCCAGTATGGAAGTGTCTGAACTTTGAGAGGGATTGGTGGAAGCTGTGGTACTCATCTCCATCAGATAAATCAAACTTAAGCAACCTTCTGTGACTTTTTAGTAGGCCCTGTAGCAATAGGACAAGAGGTGATGGTTTTAAACTAAAAGAGAAGAAATTTAGACTAAGATCCAAGGAAGACTTTTTTTAAATGAGGGTGGTGAGACACTGGCCCAGGTTGCCCAGAGAGGTGGTAGATGCCCCATGCCTGGCGGCATTCCAAGATCAGGTTTGATGGGGCTCTGAGTCCCCTGATTTAGTTGAAAATGTTCCTGCTCATTGCAGAGGAGTTGGACTAGATGACCTTTAAAAGTCCCTTCCAACCCAACCCAATCCACAATCCTGCATCAGTGCTAAGTTAAGCTTGTTGCTGTACATCCCTTGAATTGCAGCACTATTTCTATGCTTCAGTTATCCCACGTGCTTTCTATGGGATGTTCTGGCTTTTACCCTGAAAATCTCTCATAAGGCTGAGTAGAAGTGTGAGTGCATGTCAGGAAAGAGAAGAAATAAATGGTAGAGCACTTGATCTGTCCAGACTTCCATTATGTTTTGAAATATTTGCCCAGGACACAAGCGCACTATAGGCTCACCATGCCCAAGACAGGCTTCGCTGACTTTGCTTCCTCTAACACAAAGGTAAACCCGGGTTTGATTTTGGTTATTCACACATATATATATTTAAATGGGAACTTCCCCACTGCAGATGCTTTCCCCTCTAGGGGAAAACAAAACCACAGAGGTTAACTGTGACTCTGGAGGTACAGAGCACGGGGCTTTGCAGGCTGTAGTGGGCAATTTACATGGAGGTTTGTGGGTTAAGCAAAAAAGCTACATATGGCAGGACTCTCAAGACGTTTTTCTTCTGCTTCAGTACATCTGAAAACTGGCTGAGCTTGAAAACGCCGGTTGTGCTTTGTAAGCTGGAAGGTCTGTGCAGCGCTTGACGTGCTTCATTAAGCTGCACGCAGCTTTTGACAAAGCTTTTGAGTTTCAGCTGCTGCTGATGTTGACCTCTTCGTGCAAGTCACCTTTTGAACAGCTAAACCGAGCAGTGAAAGCTGTATGCTAAGTGAGGACTCGGAGGTTCCCGGTTTCTGAAGGAACAAATGGGCTGGGTGAGCTGAGAAATGAGCTGGCAAAGTAGGGCTGTGTGAAAAGCACCTTGATGGATTGGTTCTGCAAGACGTGGTGAACAGCTGATATTGCAGGTGACTTTTAACTACAAGGAAGTTTACAGGGAAACCAGTCTTCTGTAACTGAGATGGAGCAAGTGAAGCTTTAAGGAGGAGTCTCTTAAATTTCCAGCTGTGTTTTTAACAGCGTTTGTAAGAAAACTATATGGTGGGTAGACTTTAATGGTAACTACTGGCCCAGTTGCATCTCTTTGTTCTTCAGGTCTTGTTCTATTAATTTTCTCAGATCTTATGGCTTTAAAAATACATCATTCCTTGTCTAAACCCCGTTTTTTCAAGGGACTGAGCTGAAATGTAGTGATGTTTCATATGGAGAGATTCACTACTGTTAAAACACTGCATTTGAGCCCCAAACCAGGTCTTCTATAAGACCTACTGTGTCATCAAATAAGATGCCCTGTTTTCAATGTGCAAAGCATGACTAATGCTTCTTACCTCAAATGTATGGATTATGTCCATCTGGCATTTGGCTATAATGACAGCTGTAAAAATCCGTGTAGAACTAAGACACACAGGGTAAAGCTTAACATTGAGAACCATACCAAAGTACTAGATGGCCTTCATCTGGGCAGCTAGAGTCCCCCGACAGGTGAATGTCCCAGCTGAGGCTCTTGATACAAAGACAGGCTGTGAGAATTGGGCTTGTTCAGCTTGGAGAAGAGAAGGCTCTGGAGACACCTTATTGTGGCCTTCCAGTATCTGAAGGGGGCCTGTAAGAAAGCTGGAGAGGGAGTTTTCACAAAGGCCTGTAGTAATAGGATGAAGGGTAATGGGTTCAAACTGGAGAAGGGTAGATTTAGATATTAGGAGGAAATTCTTCACTGTGAGGGTGATGAGACACTGGAACAGGTTGCTCAGAGAACCTGTGGATACTCCATCCCTGGAGGTCTTCAAGGCCAAGTTGGATGGGGCCTTGAGCAACGTGGTCTAGTGGGAGGTGTCCCTGCACATGGCAGGGGGCTTGGAATTAGATGAACTGAGGTCCCTTCCAGCCCAAACCATTCTATGATTACGTCTCTGCAGGGTGGATGATAGGGAGGTGGTGCTGCTGCTCCGTGGGTTCCAGAGCTTCCCCTGCACTCGGCCTGCAGATGACTTTGCATTTTTATGGGGGATAAGAATAGATGAGCTCAACAACATCGCCTGCACAAGAAAGGGGAGAGGAGAAGCTCTTCGGTAAGATCTTGGGGAGGAAAGATGTCCAAGCCTTTATTTTGGTTAGGAAAAAGCAGAAGTATTTCTTTCTCTTGTGGTCCAAGCTCGGGTGCACGCTTATCTCACAAGCAGCATGTTGGCTGCTCTCTGCAAACAGTGGCTGCTGCTTCCTCCCATTGTGTCTCAGGTCAAGCTGTCTGAGTAGCTGCATGCTCAGGCTAAGAATAGTGCAGACCCCAGGGTTTTGGCCTCTGTATCCTGTGTGTTGGCTTCTTTCCTTCCCCGGGCTTGGAAAAAGCCTGGGAAAGGGTGTGTCCTTCAAAACAGGTTGAAATGTGTTATTGGAGACTATATGGCCTATAAATAACACAGAGGTTGGGCAGGGGAAGAGCTTCTGTTTCCTCCCTGGTACAGTAGCTTTGAGTCCCCTTCTTCAAAGGCCAGAAATAAAGTCCTGACCTTCTTGCTAGTGTGATGTCTCCCCAGAGATGGACTTTGCAATAGGTAAGATGTAGCTAGGCCCTCTGTTGTGGCCCGCGACACCCTCTTAAAAGCAGGTGACAGTGCAACCAGTTCCGGGCATTGCAGCCTTCAATTTGGGTGGACCATTCATGTTTCAAGTGTATTAACACTGCAAAACTTGGGCACTGCAAATCCTCTGGGCTCTGTTGCTGAGATCAGTGGGGTCAGGCTTGCATCTCCTCTACATCAAGTCATAGAATCATTCAGGTTGGAAAAGACCTCTAGCATCATCATGTCCAAAGAAACTTTCTGAGTTGACACCTCTCTTCTAAACCTCAACTTTTGAATCCTTTGGTTGATTGCAGTAAGATTTATCAAGGAGATGGTCTGACTGTCAGCCAAGCATGCCTAAGCTTCTCCTAGGGAAATGAGTTTCCCACTTAAGAATCTGTTTTGCTAATCAGCAGCTAGCTGCTACTGCTGCTAATTCTGCCTAAATTAGGGGGGGTTCTTGCTGAGAGGGCTGAGAGGCACCTGTGCTGATGCACACATCTGTAGCAGAGCTGTCTAAATGCAACTTAGGGTCAGGGATGCAGGGAGGATTCTGCTGCATGCAGGGGTCCTCCACAATGTAAGGGGTGAAGAACAGCACAAGGGAATTGAGTGGTCATTGGTGTCTTTGTCTTAGCTCATTATAATAATAAAACACTTCATTTAAAAATCTAATTAGGCTGTGGGGCAGTATTTTGGAGCAGACTGCTCAGGGAAGTGGTGGAGTCCTCATCCTTGGATGTGTTTAAAGGATGTATAGAAGTGGTGCTAAGGGACATGATTTAGTGATGGACTTGGCAGTGCTGGTTTAATGGTTAGACTCGATGATCTTAAAGATCTTTTCCAACATAAACAACTCCATGATTGCTGAGGAATCAGGTAACTTCAGGGAACTCTGTGTCTAGGGCAGGCAAACCTCTCCCTTTTCTACTGCATCAAGAAAACACTATAATAAATGTCTACCTCTTACTGCTATTAAAAAAAAAAAAGTGAAGATATCTGTCACTGAGCTTTTATCTTCTAGTTTTCTGACTATTTATGGATCTATAATGAAAGACTCTACTCCCAAATATTTTTATTTACATTTCACAGGTCCTTATTCAGATATCCAACTTCCACCCAGCCTGGTGATCCTTTGGGAGTTCAAAGTGTGTATTACCTTTATTGTCCTTGACTGAAGAGGAAGGGCCTGGGAATATTTTGTTTCCTACCCTGCCCTTTGTCAGCCATAGGCAGGGTGTGTCTCTCAAATTGTCACACACCTTCTTTCCCTTTTGTTTAGCTTCATGACTTTTTATCTGTGGTAACTGGATCCAAGTAGGGGAAGAGTGGTAACTTAAGAGGACAGGAACTCAAGAAGGCAGGCTGTCATCTCAGTGATGCTTCATGTCTGTTTAACAGGATAGGCCTGGATCCCCTTCTCCTGACTCTTCTAGGAGCATTTTCTCACCTGCCCAGCCTTTTCCTGAGATGCTTTGTACCATGTGGCGAGTCTAAATGATCACACAGTACCTTACATCCACACTGCAGCAGGGTTGTGTGCCTTGGAGCTGCCTGTATGCTTCAGGTTGGGACTTCATGAGGCTTTCTTTTGCTGTTCTTGAGGACCATTTTTGCGTTTCCTTCAGAAAGGCTTCACTTCTACAGTATGAACTATTTTACTGTTGGCATCCACCCACTTTACTGTTAATTGGAATTTAAATGGAGTAATTCAGGATCACACTGAAATAGCTTGAGTGCAGGGTTGGGTCCTTCAAGAAGAACCTGGACAACAGTCTTCATCTTCCTCTGTTTAGCAGCTTGTTTTTTCACAGTGCTTGCTGTAGCACCCTGCTCTGTTAAAAGGACCATCAGCTTATTTTCACCCAGCATCTCCTATTAGCCTGTAGTGTCCCTGCAGCAGCAGCACACGCTGCTGGGTGATGTTGTGCCATCAGAGAGGTCGTTGGCTTGACACAACTCCCAAGTTTTCTGCTCTCGAGCATACAAATAACTCTCATCTGTGATAAAAGGGGCAACTCAGTAGGCCATCAACACTAGTGAGGACTCAATATGCTGCAAAGATCTAGCCTTTATACCACCAGTGGAAATGTGAGTTGGGGCTGACTACTCAAGCTTCTCTGCTTGAAGTTAACCCTGGAGCAATTGTTCTCAACTTGTGTTCGGCTTTGAGGTTCATTGCTGCTTTTAGACTTCAAGAACTTGTCTGAAAGCTTACCTGTACTTCCACTGGTGTTCTTCTCCCCTTAGAAAGATTTGAGAGAGGGGGAGGAGTCTAAAGGTTCTTGTGAAATTGCTTCCTATGGACTAGTTTCCTGTTTAGTAATGATGTGAAGAGGCACAAAGAGATATGGAGCCCTTATGGTTGCAAAGTCTTAAAAAGCAATGACCAGCATGTGGGTCCGTCAAGAGCAAATGCATCTCAGAAAGCTGGGGGACCTACCTGTGCTTTCCTGCCCTGTGCTGTGGTTCAGCCTGATGCCCTAGCTAGGCTTGCAGGTATCTGGCAGTTTGGGAGGACCACGCAGCTATGGAGATGTGCAGTAACATCACTTCCTTGCAAAAGCTGGCTCGCTTTACAAATGGAGAAAACTGAGAAGGGCAGCAGAGTTAAAATAATCAATCCTGTGGTTGGTAGCGCTGTTGGGAAGACAAATTATGGTTGTCTTCTGGTGTAGACCCAGTACATGCTAGTTTCATTTTTCATCTAGTTGGATGGGGATTCTCTCCCATCTTGTGCAGCTCTGTGTGCACTATTTTTTTTTTTTTTTTTTTAGTGTATTATAGATGCTAGAAGTTAAATATCACACATTCTTGATGCATTGATAAGCATGCACAACTTTTCTTAAAATAAACTTTAAGGGTGGACTGATCTGTCTGAGCCATGCTAGCAAACCCACGCCTACAGCCAGTGGAAAACCGAGTTGACCCCAGTGAGTGGAGACCCATTTTGGGAAGTGCAAAGGAGACTTCAGCCTTTCTCCAACCTCAGCCAGATGACCTGTAGCTGTCCATACCATGGTTTGGCTCTCTGCTGGACTTGGAAGAAGAGAGGGACACTGCAGTGGCTGCTCAGGCTGTTGCTCCAGAGCCCCACTGTGCTCCCAAAGCACAAAAGATGCAGTACTGCCTCAAAGAGGACTTCGTCAGCTCCTTGAGTTTTCAGAGACCTGGTGCTACTTCTCTGTGGGTTTAGCATCGCCTCTAACCTCTGGGTCACAGCCACCAAAGGACTCTGCTGCCTGTTTAAGCTCCAGTAATCTTGGCTGGATTTTTGGTTTAATTTGGAGACAGCCTGCTGCAGCTCTGCGCAGTAAATGCCCTATTAAGCAGTTAATTATTTCTCTATAATACTAGCTTTTATCTTTAATACAACAGTTTTACTGTCTCTGATAATTACACAGTCTCAGATAACTCTCTTAAATCTAATGAGGCATGACAAGCTGTGTTCAACAAGGCAGCACACCATTAACTTCTTACCTCCTACTTGTCATCTTATCACACTGAATTACTGTATTTCTAGCCCGAGTGGCTATGGATACATAACATGTCACTTTTCATTAACAAAATAATGAAAATAACCCCTGGTGCTCCTGCAGTTGGGCTAGTGGTCAGCTGGCTGGCCTGGTGGCTTGCAGACCATTCCAACAGCTTCTCTGTAGCATCCCCATGAGCTGAGCAAGCTTATTAGGTTTGGTTTAAATACTTCTGGCTGCTCAGGCAGCTTTGTTGATCCATGGGTCTCTTGCTTGTGGGTGGGTGAAATGCAAATGGCCCTTTGAAGGGCAGCACTGATGACAGACCTTGTTGGTGCTGATGGAAGTCATTGCTGCAAGGATATCTCGTGGTGGGATTTGGCTGGATAAGGGACACCAGACATTTTGTTTCTGGATAGAGGCAGGCCACAAACTGCTGTGGAAATGCTTGATGTAACCTGACCTGACTTGTGCTTTGTTAGCCATTAATGGCAGTATTAGATCAGGTCATTGGAGTGCTGGTTTTCTGTGGATTTGAGGGTGGCACTGAAAATTGGGCATGTGTCTGACCAAAGTCCTGGCATTCGGAGGTTTGTCTTTTCATATATCACCTTGTCACCTTGCCAGTAAAAGTAGTATAAAGTTGTTCTTCTAAAATGCCAAGGCTCATGGCAGGGAAGTTCCTGCATCCTTCTGGGCAGGACCAGGAAGCCATTTCCTAGGGGAATGAGCCCAGGCTGTCCCTGGGGCAGATGGTGGGGTCCAGCTGGCAGGCTGAGTGCCAGTCCTGCTGGACTAAACACATCAGTTAGTTACGATCTAGATGCAGAACAGCAAAAAGCCCTTTTTGAAATCAGCTATATCCAGCTAATGTTTTGGTGCTGCTTCTCAGCCTTTCCTGAGCCAGCCACTGACTCTGCTTTTGGAGGTGGGTTTGTCTTCTGGTACGTGGAGCCTGTATGAGTTGTGTTGTCAAAGCTGTGTATTTCCCTACTGAGCAGGGGAGGAGAAAGCCTTGTTTCATTTTGTAACCGGAGTCATTCAGGTTCCACGTGGGTGTTTTATGGCATGCCCATGGGACCAGCTAGTGTGGTGTGCCTGGATTAGATCAGTTCCTGGCTCTAAAAGGACAGTTTACTTGGTCAGAAGCTGTTAGCTTCTCTCCAGCTTCACTGACTGAAAGACGAGTGGGTGGAGTGTAAATCTGGAAAGAGAGCTGGATACCAAGTTGTGGTTAAACTTGGGCTGGCCTTAGCAGCAGTATTAGTGATCTAAAATGGGCCTGAGGTGCTACTTGTGTCCTGTTCTTCCCACAGGCAACAAGGAAACGTCTATAAAAATGTGCCTCCTTGCCCCACTGGAGAGCAGGCAGAAGCGTGTGGTTCTCATGTCCCTGCTTTCACCTGTGGCACCCTGGGACCTTGACTTCTTATCCCCAAGTTGCCCTGGGAAGCATCCTTGTGCCAAGAACTGTTAGCAGTGATAAAAGTCCCTTTGTTGGCTGTAAACTTGAGGGCAGTGAGTGGTTACAAGTATCTGGGGGGATGAAGAACGGTTGTGACAAGTGGGGTGGTGTGTGTATGTTCTGGCTTTTGGTTGCTTTCTAAAGGAGCAGAGTAGGATACAGGGCTCCCAGGGGTGAAGGCTTAGCGATGGTAAGATAAACTGATGTATTTTGGGCT
>JAVSBS010001985.1:62796-77989 GCA_033124195.1 Coracias cyanogaster | reverse complement strand
TAGGAGAAAGGTTGGACTTGATGACCCTGGAGGTCCTTTCCAACCATAACGATTCTGTGATTCTGTGATTCTGTAATTCCATGTAGGAAGAGCAGTGTCAATATTTGAGGAGAGTATAGCTGAGAGGACAGAGGTAGTGAGCAGAGCCTAGATAACGTAGTCAAGTCATCAGACTGTCAGGCAAGTGTTTAATGTGTAGTGTTGAACGTCTTCTCTGTTCAGTACATTAGAAGCCTCTGCAGAGGAAAAAGGGGAAAAAAAGAAAACAAAATGAAAGAGAAGAGACAAAAGTGATTCTGGGAAAAAAAACCAACCACCCTAAAATGTATTTTGGGCATTATAAATCAAATGCCAATTTTAAATATGTGAGCAACATTTACTGTGGACTGCCTCATCGCAGGGATTTGTGGCATTTAATGTTTCTGTTTCTAGTGTGGAAGAAACACTCTAGAAAAGCATCAAAAACAAAAGGAAGAGTAGAAATGTCATTTTTTAGTTTGGGAAGCGTTTCTATACATGAAACTTGTTTGTCCATATTAAACCTGGCAGTTAGTAGAAAACAGATGCAAAATCCATGCAAAATGGAGATTTCCCACCCTCGTCAATGCTGAACTTTGATGCCTTATTACTCCATCTCGCCTTCACATTATAGTTAAAAATTGAGATGATGTGCATTGATATGTCTTAAAGGAGCCTGGATTTTCCGTTTGTTTGTTGTGATTTAGTAATGTGCAAAGCAAGATAATGTTACAGAATATTTATTTCTGAAGGTTGAAGGTCTACTTAGACTCTGTGAAAGCATTAGTTGCCAGCCACTTGTTTTTCTACCATAGGTTTCCCTAATACTTCTCAGCTGTTTTGTTCACTGTATTTATTAGTTCATTTTAATAAGTATAATCTAAATGAAGCATTGATGATGCATTAGAGGGTTGCTTTGATACAAAGACATGGTTTGTCCCAGGTAAATGAAAAATTGTATCAGTTCTTTTTAACACTGCAGCATTTTTTGTCTCATGTGTATCTGCGTTTATAAATGATGTTGCAGAGTTTTCCTTAAGATGAGCTGTGTACACCCCTAGCCTGTGGAAAAACAAGTAGGCACGTGCTTGTGATTTCTCTCACTTGCACACGTGCTTCAGGCAACTTATCTATAAAATAGAACAAAATGCAGCTTGAAAATATACTTTATTTAGAAAATACCAGTTGGAGGAAAAACGTTGCAAATATTCACAGGTTGGCTCTGCCTTTAGACAATTGGTGGATGGAGGAGAAAAGGAGAAAAGAAATCCTAAAGGTCTTCAGAATGGGTGCTCACACTGTCTCTCCATCTGATGAATTGTATCTCCCCAGTTTCCCCCTCTAGTCAACTAAGAGAAAATGTCTTCCCTAGGGAATGTTTCTCAGCAGCTGAGCTCTGTGTGAACCGGGACCCAAACAACATCAGGGCCTTTGTCACCATCTTCTAGGACCACACCTCTCCTGATGGCTTGGCTGTTGGAAACAAGGGCTCAGCAGTAAGACAATACTGTTACAGTCAGCTTAGGTCAGCTTCACACAAGGCAGCAAGCAATGCTGGTTGAAGGTCGTGCATCCCTGTGAAGGACAAGCGTGCTTTTGGAAGCAATTTGGCTGCTTGGCAATTGCGCAGTGAGCTGCACGAGATCTGAGGCAAGGCGGATACCAGTGAGGATTTGAAGACAGGGCCAGGGATCCATGTGTGCTTGCCAAAGCCTGAGAGCCAGTCAGCTGAGGACTCTTGATGTTTCTTTCTGGGTTATCAGCCCCATACATCCCCATATCCATCAGAAGCAGCCCAAGAAGCATTGATAACCCAGAATAAATGTGACGTTGGCAGGAAGGTACAACACAGGTCACAAAATACCAGGCACATCAGTTTGCATTGGAAACATGCTGGCTAGTATTTTGATGAGCCAGGTTAGTACACAGGGGTACAACAGTATTTGTAAAGAGGAGAACCCTCTGCATACACCCCCATCTCCCTGCAGTGCTGTCTACTCAGAGAAGAGAAATCATGGTAGATATGATCATCTGCTTTTCCCTCATGTGTTTTCATGAGCTCTGAGAGCCACACCAGGCTGTCACTAGGTCCTGTAAACCCATCTTTATGAATGACCATCCTTAGGTCTGAGGGTGAAATTCCGATCCTCAAATGCAGAATATTCTGCTCTTTTTTTTTTTTCCTCCACTCCCCACAGATGATCTGGCATCACTTTAGGGGAAGAGATGACACTTCCTATGGGTGTGGTAGGGTAAAGAGCAACCTCTGTAATAAGATGGAAACAACTTGGAGGGATTCATGACAGGACAGGAGCAGAGTGTCACAGCAAGGCTGAAGAAGAGAGAGAGGTCCCTCTCACCATACTTTCTCAGGACTTTGGGATTTCAGTCCCGTTCTGGAACAATTGATTGATCACCTGCTATACTGAGATTATCTGAGAGACAGAATGAAGACACACGTCTCTGGCATCCAGCATTCCAAATAGCTGTGGAACCATGGTGGCAGCCTACAGTAACTGAGCATCTCCAGTAGCCCACCATGCTTGTTCAGACTGCCTGGGAGCATACCAGGACACATCAGCTGCAGAGCTAATGGGGCTGGCACTTCATCAGCTGCCTTCAATTGTCCATGTACTTGCCAAAGACAGCTTGAAACAGCAGCTCGTTCTTAATCCACTCAGATCAGACCAGTAGAGACAGAACAAAGAAATACCATAGCATTATACAGGAGGCACAAATTAGCTCATTCTCTCTCAGTTTCCCTGTCCACACTCCTTTTTGCCTTCAGACTAATCTGCAGACCACTACAGAGCTGTGCAGGTCACCCCAGCTGCCACAGGCCCATGGGATCCATAGCCAACATGCCATCCTGCGTGGTGCTCTGCTGTAAGCACAGCCTGGTGCATGGTATGCCTGGGACAGGACCTGCCAAAGGACGAGCACAGCTTGAGCTCTGCACACACAGCTGCCGTGCTGGGGAGCAGCAGGACTCAGGAGACTGTGTGGAGGAAACAGTGCAGCGACAAGATCAATAGCTCCTTAGGTAGCTCACTTGTATGCTCTTAAATAACTACTTTGTTCAGTTAATTAATTAAATATTTTTGTTTGATTGGTGTGCTTTTTCTGTTTCCTCAGGAATTTCTGAGGCCCTTTGCTATCTCGTTTTTTGCCCCTCCCTGACCTGAGGCAGCGGGCATGTGTCTCTTTTGTGAGCACAGGGCAGAGTCCAGGATCCAGTGCACAGCTAGTACCAAAGGAGTACCTCTGTGGAGAAGGGAGCAATGGAAACGGATATCCACCATGGCTCCATGCTGTAGGACTGTGGCTTTGTGGCCTTCAGGGCCCCAGAAAGCCTTAACACACCAAGCAGGGGCTTAGCTACGTGGGAAATGCAGACAGGGCCACAGCACACATGGATACCTTCATAGCACTTAACATTTGTGACCCACAGTGGAACAGGGTCCAATGTTGGTAATGCGTGTCTGAATAGCTAGTCAGCATAGTCTTCTGATCAGCTGGCTTTGTAATGTCAGGAGGCCTTGTCTTCCCATACCCCCATTGCTATGCCCTGAGGCACTGTATAGAGACAGGTTCAAAGCTGAAACTTTGGAATTCAGGCTCCACTGGGAAGGAAGCAGCTCCAATTAACATTTGTTTTTCCACATTTCTGTTTACTTTCTTTAATCAAAATAGGAGATTACTCCCCAAAACTACTGCAATAGCCCCACATAAAGCAAATCAGATTATTTCAGAAATTAAGGTGCAGAAAGCCAATGCAAGTCTAACACCCCCATGAGTGTATTTCACAACTCTTCCAAAGGCTCCTCTAACACAGCAAAGTGTGGGGTAGCACCCAGCTCCTGGAGGCAGCATTCCTGGGGACTGAGAGGGGCTGTGGTCCCCAGGGAAAGTATGACCAGGCGGGGTCACCGGGTGCCATTTTGGTTCCACAGTTCTTCCTCCAACGTGCTTTACAGACTCTTCCTGATCATCCAGAGACCTGCTGCACAGTATTGACATGCCTTTTCCAGAAGCTGTAGGGCCAAAGCCCTTTTAACATTGCCCATTTGGGGCAGGAGGTGGGGGGCACAGTGACAGGTTACAGAATCCATTTGGGGTCTCTTCCTCAACTTTAACTTCTAATTGTACATCTGCATTGAGGCAGGTGTCAGGGATGCAGTTTTTCCTGGTAGCTGGTTGGGAAACACAACATCCAGTAAAGGGCACAGGGTCTGCGGGACCCTGGACGGCCACAGTGACAAGCAGCCTTACGTCATTCAAAACTGTGAAGCAGGGTTACCTAGAAGAGGATGATTAAATTCCTGTACAAGAACTCTACATTCTTGTAGTTCCTGAGTAGCAAAATTTACAACTTTATATAGTCTAAAAGCAGCCTATAAGAAATATAATGAAAAAAAACTTTATTAGTTGCCCTGCTGGTCTTATCCACTAATGTGTTAGATGCATGATAATTATTACAAAAAAGGTCAAGCACAGGGCAGGAGTGAGCTCGTAATAAAAACTTTCAAGAGCTTCATAGTAGAAGTGTTGTGGCTACCCTATAAAAGTAAATATTTAAGACTGAAACTTTCTGAGGCTCATCAGACTTCCCCATCCTTCCACATCACACACCAGGTGTGCCCAGGTCATTGAGCAAAAGAATCCCGTGGATGGGTTTGCCTTTGCCTGAAGCAGAATCACCCCTGACAGTTTTCCGCAGCATGTTTTTGATGTGCACCACAAGGACTGTATCCCCTTCTAGAGTGCCGTGGTGGTTTAGTCCCTGCTGGGGCTTGAGCACCACGTGGCCGCTGCCCCCCCACCGCCGGGCGGGAAGGGAGGCAGGGAAAACACAAAGCCTGGATTGAGATAAGGAGAATTTAATACAGTAACACACAAGAGACAATCGGAACAATAACAGCAATAACAATAGGAAAACAAGGTACAAAGCAAGCAGTACCAAGCGTGCAGACAAGGCGGCCTGGATCCAGATGCACCCCAGCGCAGCTTCCCCGCTTTGCACGGCGCAAACGGGCGCTGGCGGAGTGATGGAACATGGAACACGGTATGGAACAGCCCGGCTGCCTCCCCCACAACTGCTGAAAATGAAGCCTGTCCTGGCCAAACCAGGACAAGTACGTAGAAGTTGTGATTGGGCAGTGCCAGCCGGATGGACCCGTAATGCTGGGAAACCATCCCAAATTTCAGAGCTCAGAAATTCAGTGCTCAGAAAGGTTCCGAGTGCTTTTTCCATGATTTTTGACTATAAAAGACATTTCTTCCTGTGTCTCACTTGCTAAAGATTAAGAAATTATTTTCAAAGCGGCATGACGATACACCACAGCAATAGAGGTTAGCGGGTAATTAAATGTAATGAGAAGTTGTCCTATGGATGGGGACGTGGCCGTGTTATCTGTTCACAAAGATGTGGCCCTTTTTCACAGAATTATTGAGGCTGGAATAGACCTCCAAGATCATCAAGTCCTGCCTATGACCCAACACCTCGACATCAGCTAGACCGTGTCACTGAGTGCTACATCCAATCCTTCCTTAAACACCTCCAGGGAAGGCAACTCCACCACCTCCCTGGGCAGCCCATTCCAGTGTCTCATCTCCCTTTCCGTCAGGAAGCGCTTCCGAAAATCCAGCCTAAACCTCCCCTGGCGCAGCTTCGGGCTGCAGCTCTTCGTCGGATTTATCCCTTTTTGGCAAATTCTCCTTGCTCTAGCTTCTCACTGTGGAAACAGCGCGTGGCCGTGACTTCAGGGCGGCAGGTCCCGCCTGAAAGAGCCGCCAAGAGACCTGGCCTCGTCGGGCCCGCGGCTGCCCAGCGCGGCGCCCCGCAGCCCCGACCCCGGGGCTCTTCGAAGGACTCACCCGCGTTCCCGCTTCCGCTGTTTTCCTTGGGGTTTGTTATTCTGTTTTACTTTAAAACTATGCAAATGTACAAAGAAGCGTCTT
Source organism: Coracias cyanogaster (assembly GCA_033124195.1). NCBI lineage: Eukaryota > Metazoa > Chordata > Aves > Coraciiformes > Coraciidae > Coracias > Coracias cyanogaster. Next base: position 72,010 of record JAVSBS010001985.1, on the reverse strand, counting down.
TCTGGAAAGCGCTGCCCGCCAGCGCGCCCTGAGGCGGCCGCTCCGCCGCCGCACGTGCTCCTCTGCTGCCACCTGGCGCGAGCGGCGAGGCGGCGCCGGGACAGGCTCCGCCCCAGGGAGCGGCGGGGCCAGGCCAAGCTCCGCCCCGGGGCCGCGGCCGCTGCCTGTGGAGGAATTGTCCAGCCCGTTAGTGATTTCTCCCGCAGACGGCCCCGTTTTGCGAATCCTCGCAGCACCGATGGATCAGCGGTTTCGGGTGGGCGGAAGGAACGGCGCCAAAGCCGGGGAGGGTCTCGCCGGACGCCGGGCGGGAAGGGCGCAGCGCGCCGGAACGCGGCAGGATTGGCCTCAGCGCCTCTTCCCCTCCGCCAGCAGCGCACGGCGGGCTCGTTAGCGGGCCTGGAAGGAGGCGGTGTAAAGCTCCGCTGCCCTCAAGCCTGCGCAGGGTCTCGGCACCCGCGGCGGGGCCGGCGGGCTCGGGGGTGACGCTCCCGCTCGCGTGTGGGAACGTTCCCCCGGGCTGGCTGCAGTGACGGGGAGCGGGGCGCTCTGCCCCGCAGGGAGAACTCTGCTCCAAAATGACAACCACCCCAAACGGTGAGGCGGGGACGTGTTTCTTAACGGGAACCAGACTCGGGACGTGGTTTACCGTCCTCTTTCACGGCACCACTGGGTCACCTGTATCAAAGCTCCAGCCTGTGGCGTTTGCAGCCGCTGCACCTCCGCTCTGACTCTCCCCTCGGGTCACCCGTCTCCTCCCGGGGACCGGGCGCTGCTGCCCGGTGCCCTGCTTGCCGCCAGCACCCCCAGGCGGCTTCTCCTCCGCCAGGCGGGCGAGAAGGCGGCGCTGGGAAGGCTGCAGGAGTGTTATTTTCTGGCAGGCAGACAGCATGCCGCTGACCTAAGAGCAGCGCTTGGAAAGCACAGCGCCAGACGCGTGGGAATTCAGAAGGAGCTCACCGCAAAGGGACGCGGCTCCTCACCTGCAGAATGGCTCCCCCCAGAAATCGGGGCACTGTTCCTCTGCGTCGCTTTGGCGCTTTTTAAGAGCATTGCTATTAACAAATCTGTTCTCCCATTGAAACTTAACTCAGGAACGGAAGATGCAGTGGGAGCTTGCTTTGCAATAGAGATGGCAATACCACTTAAGGTGATGTAGCAGGCAGAAGGCTGGTGTGGGACACGCACGACACAAATCTGCAGAATTTAAATTCCCCTGCTGTTTCAATTAAAAAAACCCCAGCTGTTGAAGCAAGCAGTTACTTAAACATCTTTAGCGTTTATTTGTTGGTAGAACTGAAGTGAGATCTGAAGCTCCCAAGGACTCCCTAAAACCTTGTCATTTATCTCACGTGCCTGAGGCTACAGCATGTGCAATGAGTGTCCATCATTTTCCTGGACTTTGATGGGATAAATGTAACGGCCCCAGCTCTCGTTTGTGTTAATGCTGTATTAGTGTCAAGGGGTCAGAAAGTGAATTCTGTTTCTTATCAAGGTTTAGGAGCATAGAAAATAGCAAAGCAATCATAGGCAGGCACATGGCAATTGTCTCCCTGTTTCCTGGAGAAAAACATAAAATGGAGAAGAAGAAAAAGGTGGATTTGCAGAATGCTGATCATTGTACTGGAAACAAGTACAATGCTGTATTTACTCAGAGCATTTAAGGATAGATGATATCACTAGAGCATGTAATCTAACCTCCTGCACCTCACAGCCTGTTAACATTCACACAGTCATTCCTTTATCAGGCTGCATCACTTGAGTTTGACTAATGCTTGTTTTCAGAAAGCCAGTTGTTGTGCTTTCGAAGGCCGAAAGAAATGAAGAATTTGCTGCTTTTATTAGCAGCTTGTTCCAGTGACTAATCTCAGTCTTAAAATGCGTGCCTTTTTTTCAGCTTGAAGCAGTCTAGCTTCCCTTTCTGTGTTTCCTGTTACACTTTTCCTTGCTAGATTAAGAATCCTATTAATTTTCAGTATTTCCTCCCTAGGAAAATACTGATATAGTGTAATCAGATGACATGCCTTTTTTTTTTTTTTTCCTTTGGAGGAGGATGAGTTGGATGGTTTGGTTTTTTTTAAAACAGATTAAATTATTTTTATGCTCATCTATAAGGCATTTTCTGAAGTTTAATGTAATTTGCATGACTTTAAATTTGCTGGTGTGTTCTGGAGACTATATATGGACTATAAATAGTTCATCAACAATATCAAGGAAGGGGTTTTTTTTTAAGCCTAATTATAGCTAAAGTTACTTTCCTAGATGTTTTACATGTAAATAATTATTTAAATTTGTTTTTTCTTTTCATCATTCTTTTTGTTCCACCAGAAAATGCTGATCCATTAGTGCTGTGATGATTTGCAAAATTTGGCTATTTGCAGGAGAAGTTAGTAATGGATTGGACCATTCATTGTAGAATGGCTTTTTTTTGTTCTTTCTACTGCAGACAAAGTAATAATATAGTCATATATATATCAGAAATGATATTAATAGCAGTGAAGCTATATTAATCCAACATGGTGCAAGAGAAGCCTACTTCTAGGAAACTACTGGCAAGATTTTGTGGAAGATAATGTCTACAGATGGTGAGGAATATCCTTTGTTCCCTCTACACTCAACTAGGATGATCCACTAATACCCTGGGTGCTTCATTCTGACTCTCTCTGGCTGGCTGTACTCTGCCAGTTAGCATCAGACTCCAGTAAATGATCCTTCATTAGTGCTTTGAAAATCCATTGTAGTCCATTAAAGTAAATCTTGAACTGCCCTGCGTCTTTTTTTTCTAGGTGGATAAACACAATAGATAATCAAGGTTTCAAGGATAGGAACAGAAGATTTTTCCAACCCCAACTATACTAAAAGGTGTTACTTCCCTCATTAGAAAAAAGTTTCTCAGCATAGACTGAAGCCAGCCAGGAGCAAAGCTGCCTTCAGTGATTTTTCTGCTTGGCCATTGCTCATGTTGGTGGTCTGGAGCCGAGAAGAGGGGCGATTACAGCTTTGGAGAGAATATATTTTCTCATGTCAGTTTTCATGTTATGACAGTCCATCCTGATGTTTACCACAAGTTTTCATTCTCAAGTTGTATTTTTTTCTTCCTGTATGAAACTACTAGGGTTCCCCCGACTCGAGTATTCAGAAATATGTCCCAAATGCTTATGCCACAGGTCCTCATGCAGTCCTTGCAAATGGCAATTTGTTCTCTAAGGCAAAGCCTGAGTCACCATGTACTTCTGTAAGATCTGTATACCTGTCTTGATTTCTGTTCAATGAACAGATTGCTGGCCCTCCCTGGCATAGTGTGACTGATAATGCATTATTGAAATTGAACTACATCTGCAATATTTTATAGTAGGCTTTATTTGTTGATGTCTTTTTCTTTTTTTTTTTAAGCATTAACAAGATCTCTGTATCATTTACAACTCTGAGTGGGTTAGTTTTTGTAATTTGAATGAAAAAGAACAAATGTGAAAAAGGTATTCTATGATTCAGCATTCTTGGTGTTGTTTTTTTTTAATTTATTTATGTTTCTTCATTTATCTTGTACCTTGTAATGTGTCTCCTGGCCATTAATTAAAATTATTGAAGTTCCTCTGTGTTCAGATAGGAACCTTGTTTAATTTCATTATGCATTTTCCTCCTCTCTGCGTTATAAATCTCTGTGGTTACTTGTAGGTTCTCTCTCTTGCATATTATGTGGCAGCACTGGCAGTGGGAAAATGGGGGGAGGATGCTGAGGAACCCTCCATGCTCCATCTGGGAGCTTGCTCATCCTGCTTTCCACCAGCTTCTTTGGCCTAAGGAGGAGCTGTATTAAATCTGTTCTTTATTGGATGAGGGACAGATTTTTTTTTTTTCCCCCCTATAAGCACCCTACAAGTGGCTTGCAGTGCAGTCCACTTAAAATCTCCCATCCCCTCTACCTGCAGCTAAAATCCAGTTTGGTATTTAAAAGGGCTAGATCACTCCAATGTTTTCTCTGGTCTCCATGTGAACTGGTCTTTTAAGAGGGCTGAGACATAACTAAGCACCGATCTACAGATTTTTCAGAGGCATTGGCAAGGTGTAGCTGAACATTTATGTTGAGAAGCCCAAGAGTCAGTTTAGGCTTGGGAGAAGGTTCTGCTCCATCTCAGCAGCTGACCTGGGCCACCCACAGTACCTCTTTCACATCTATTTCTACCTGTTTCCTGGAGCGTACACTTCCTACTCTCTGGGTCTTCTCTTCTTCCTCTCTAGGCTTACTCCCCTCCTTCCTTAGTCAGATTTCTTCCTTGGTACCTTTTTGCACCCTTGGTACCAGACAGTAAAGTACAAAGATCCCCAAAGAGACTCCTGGGCTTCCAGGCAGCAAAAGCTCCTCAATTCCTTCTTCAAAGCTGGGAGAAACAAATAGATGGAAAGTCCTTGTCTCCTCTCCTTGCCCCATGTTTGTTGTTGTGCCCTGGAGCTCCCAAAATTCAGCCACCTTGAGCTGCCCATGTGCAAATGGCTTCTGTTTTGTTTTCCAAACATGGCTGTACATGGTCTTAGCTTTATTGTGGAGTTCTTCAGTACTACAGTGCTGACAAAATGATTGTCACATTTTTTAAAAATACAAACAGAATGTGTTTTTCTCCTAGTCCTCTTAGAAATAATTTTTTTTTGCCTAAAAATGTCCCGACAGACAATTTCACCAGATGCTGACAATTGGCATGGAAAATTTGAGATTGAATTCCATTAACAGTAAGCATTTGTCTAAAGGGAATTTATCATCTACACGCATGTGTATGTGTCTGTGTCTGTGCACACCGATGCAAGCCTGATGTGCACAGTTGTTATAGCAGATGAAGCTAAAGGGAGGAAATGATATTAAAATTAAAGTGAAGTTCTTTGAGTAGCCCAAGCATGGTGCAAGGAAACATCTGGAAAGTTATATGACAATCTGAAATCCCCCAAGCTTTCTGAAAGAGTGAAATTAACATCATTGAAGAAAATGCTTGAATTTGGTGCTTTGTAGTGCACCATCTTCTGATACATTGTTTCAATGTCTTTTTTGTAAGCTCTGTCTACAGGAAAACATAGATTCTTTTATTACAGCAACATACACTGGTTGTCCAGATGTACCAACACAGTTACAAAAGTAGTTTCCTTCTCACTTCATTTTACGGGAGTTGTAGCTTCCATTGCACCTGCCCTGCAGGTGCAGTTGCTTCCAGTCCTGTGGTGTTATGTATCTTGTTGTCAGGCAACGGATGCTCAGCCTCAAAGGTTATGCAGATGTGAATTTTCTCCTCTGCACCACTGCAACAAGCTGACAACATCTGGAACAAACCCCCTGTGACAAAGGGACAAAGCTGAAGCGAAAGCACTCTTGGCTGAGAAGCAGCAGGCACTGAAAAGAGATCCAGTGACTCCACTATCTGATCACACTTTGAGAAAGCATTTCCACCCTAATCTACACACTTCGGAGCCCATTATTCCCAAATATATCTGTTTGGTGCAATGGAGAGCTGTGACTCCAGAAAGGGAAATGTGCTGTTGCGAATGAGATCTGTTCAGGAGTTTGCTATCACTTCCAGGGCAGATGTGCTCAGATACAGCGATGGGTGGCAGTGCAAACTTCTGAAATGCGGAGACTCATGTGGGGAGCGCTGGCTGAGCCTGTTCGACACAGCAGCTGCACTCTGCCATGTGCCAGGCAGCTCCACAGCCCAGCTGCGCAATGCGAGGGTGCAGCCATTCCACTGCACGCCGCCTACCTTTGAAAGACACCCAGGAGGACGGGCAGGGAGGGAGATGGGATGTATTCCTGTCACTCCACACACTTTCCTAGCTAGCAAAATGGGGCCGCTGAATCCTTCTTCCTTCCTGTTTGACATAGCCAAAAAGAACTGAAGAGTTTAGCGCCTCCTCAGACTGTCCTTCCTCCTATTCAAAGGCATCCTTCAATCTCTCTGTTTCCGTGTTTCCTTCTTGACCAAGAAGGGTGGAAAAACCACATGTATGGTGGTTTATTATACTGGTTATACTGGTTCATTTAGCTAAATGCAAGAAACAGTGAGGTTCCTTCCAGAATAAGGTAAAATGAAGCGAGAAGGGTCAGAGGAGGTTTGCTTTCAATCAGAGCTCCACAGGAAGGGAACTTCCAGGCCCCTGGTAAGGTCTGTTTGTTTAGAGTGAAAGGAAATAAAAGTTATACCTTTTGAGAGCTTTTAGAAAAGGGAACAGGTGAGCAGAGAGAGCACAGTGGTGTGACAGGGGCTGAAAGGGCTGTCAGTCCCTCATGCTTTTTGAAATCCAGATGTCCTTGGGGAAGTATAAGTTAACGAAAGGAGAATTACAGCAGTTACATCCTATTTTTATTATAATCATCTTTCATTTTTAGCTACTGGAAATAAGCTTGTGACTGAAAAGCAGCTATTGTTCCCTCCTATCCATTTCTGACATCTCCCACCCACTTCCCCAGGAACAATTTCCCCCATATATTTTACCTTGCAAACTACATCCTTTCATGAATTGACTCAGAGGTATCACTCATTTTGTCCCTGACCTCACCTAACCCTTCTTGACAGGTGAAAACAAAACAGCAGCTTCACCAGAAGCCCTTAATCTTTCTTCAAGAACGTCAGTGGTCCCAATGTAGCATCTGACACTAGATAACATGACAGATCATCACAGAAGATATTTACAGATATTTCATTTGTGACAACAAAGACAAATACTAAGCAGCTCATGGACCAGATAGTCTATCTGCTTTCCAGAAGAGAAAATTTGGTCCCAGAAAGAATCTAAGGAAGGTTCACAATCTGTTAGGTCTCACACGGTAAATGCCATTGAAGTGAAACACATCTCAGATGGTAAATGTGCCCCAGAGGCTTCCTACAACAAGTTGTTCAAGTGGCCTTGAAGTGCTGCTGTCTGCTCCTCAGGTCCTCCTCTGCACAAAACCCCATTGTTTCATTGCATCACCTTGTTCTCCTTCAAAACAGTTAATTCAAGGGAAACTTTGTAACCCCTGACTTACAACAGCATTTTGATTGCACTTACTTAATTTTGATATCTGGAGACAAGCAAGCTGGGAAATGCCACACGCAGGGAACCTCCCCTTCACATATACTGTCACAGCTGTTACATGTGTGGCCTTAAATGACCCTTCTCACTGAAGAGACAGAGACTCACATTTATCTCTGGGTATTAGGCTTTTCTCTTCTTTGATTGCTACATTCAGAATGTGAAATCTGATGGAGTATTACAGCTTCTTACTGATTATTACAAATGAGGGTGCTCTTGCAAATTTTGTTCATTCCATGTCACATTAAATAAGTCAATAGATAAAAGGTTATTTTGGGAGAATGGAGTGAATCTGAGTGGAGGAATAAAAGATCTTGAATTTGTTATATAGCAGTTTCTCTCAAAATGAAATTTTGAGAGAAATTAGGACTGCCTGTCCTAATTCAGTCTGGAAGGTGTCAAAATGCATGACTTGGCTCGTCTCACCCACAGACTGTTTGCTTTCTGGCATAATACACACGTGCATATTCAATTTAGGATGTGGCTGTAGGAACAGGTATGTAGTGTGAATTAACCCAAAAACGCTTTTTCACCCTGTAGAAGAATTATGCTAAAATCCTATTTCAAATCAGCTACACTGATCATGTATTCCTAATAAGCAAAGGATAAAGAACACAGCATTAATGCTTCAGTCTATAGGCTTTCTCTTTCCTTAGCCCTATCCTCCTCATCCTTCTTTTCAGCTTCCTCTTTCTGTGACTTAGAGAAGCAAATGGTTTTATCCCAGATAGACAAGCACAAACCAAACTACATCTATATTTTCTCCATTTCAAAAAAGTAAGTGGATATAAAACCTGCAGTTGATTCTCTTTTATTTCTGTATGGATAAATATATACATACATATTATATATACATATGTATATATATATACATACACACATACAAAGCCTCATAAACTCATACAAATATGTAAATAGAAACATTAATAAAATTCCAAATACCAGCTTTTTTCTAAGATGTTGTCAATGCTTCATAAATTTATAAATATTTTACAAAATTTTCTTTGACATATTCAAACCCCAAAGCATAACATTCATCTGTTTCCCTTACTGTTCACTCATGATTTATTTCCTATCTGGCAAAACTGATTTATCACCTCTATTATGATTAGTTTTATGTAACTTTTAAATACTTAGAATCTTTGATTTTTACCAAAGCTAATTTCATTTTAAAATTTGTTTGAAGCAGTCTATTATCATATACTCCTCAAGGATCTGCATTTTAATTGATTTGTCTTTATTTTCCATTACATTGATCTAAGTCTGTCCTCTTCAAATATTTCAGCGCCAAGCTCTGCAGTGAGTATGATGAGGTTCAGCTGAAAGGAGGCAAACCAAGTATGGCAACGATGGGCACATAGCCCTTCTGACAAGCAAGCCCCTCTGTGGTTTTATGTATTGTCTAAATAGCGCACACCCATGTAGGCAAGCCAGTGCATGCCACGCAGAATACAGTAACCACACAACAGCCATAAGGACTTTCTAGGAGATTTTGGCTGAGCATGTTAACTGCTTCCACACCTAGTCAGGATCTGAGCTCCCGTTGAGCGGTAAAGGCTGAGGTGATGTAGTCCTCAAGCGGGCCAGAAACTCTCTTTTGATTTTTCCCTTAATTGCAGTATCTCAAGCAGCCCAGTGCCTGCTAATAATAAAAAGGGATATGAACTGCCTACTGAGGAAAGAACATTGCTGACTCAGCTCCTATCACCAATTTTCTACAATTCCTTTATTTAGTATCAAGGCTTTTTATTCAACAGTGACCCGGCTTCATTCCTTTGTGATCTGACAGACACAGGAGAAGCGGAGATGCAGCCATGACCCTGAGCACTCACCTTCCTGAGTGCTGAGGTACATGTGAGCAGGGCACTACTGGGGGACTGGCCATGGCTGCGGTCCAGGCCGGCCTCTCACATCCACCCACCTGGTCACCTCACCTCAGCTCTCTGAGGGGCACTTTCAGCTTTGGCAGCTGAATACCTCTTTTACACTTGCAAATGGCCAGTTGCTTATAAATAAGATCGTGTGTCAAGTGAGAGGAGGGGATGGGTGATCCAGGCGTATCCCTTTCAGAGCATGTGTGCAGCCTGGAGGCTGGATGGTGATTCCTGTGGCTCTCCAGGGGATTCTGACACATGGCTCACATCTGCAAGGTTGCATAGGG
>JAVSBS010001985.1:40480-62723 GCA_033124195.1 Coracias cyanogaster | reverse complement strand
GCAAAAAAAAAAAAAAGCTAGACTTTTATGCTGATTATGATAATAACCTCCTGCCAGGGAATGGGGAAACAATTGGTTAACAGTTCATAACAACATCTTTGTGTTGAAACAAGTCAGTCTTTTTGTGATCCATTTTCTGAACTCTGTTCACTTAGGTCATGCTTTCTAAATCTCTCATAATCATTGTTACATTCTCTGAATTTTCTCCATATACTTCTAAATTCCTCCCAAACAGGATTTAATACTCTAGCCAAAACCTTACCGGTACTGAACAGAGTGAAGTAAGAACCTCTCTATAGCATAGAGGACATGTCCCCACATCCCCAGCATCTGGCTTGCCACTTTCTTAGGGGCATGACTGAGGACTCAGTAGTTCATTGTCACTTTTAATTATTCTGAAATGGCTCTGTCTATCTCAGTTGTTAACAATTTGAAATTCTGAGGGTAATTTCTGCCATCTCAGACAGGGCTTGGGTGGAAGTGGCTAAGTGGAAGATAGCAAGATTCAAAGAGTCAGTATCCCACCATTGTCCAAACACGACAGTCTGGTTCCTAAATGCAGGTGGCCAAGCACACAAAAAGTATCCTGCCCTCTGCCCCAGCCCTGCTGTGGTTCAGCCGTGGGACAGACATGTGCAATCTCCACCCAAGCCCTGAAAGGGGCTTAGCCTGTTAGAAGGCCTCAGACCCTTGATATACAGCAAAATGCAGCGGCTGTAGAGATTGCTACTGAGCAGCACTGGATGGAAGAGGACAAGCCATGCCTCAGATACCTGGCTTTCATTTTTATGTATCTGAAGACTTCTTCCTCGTATGGGCAATTTGTTTTGGCTTGGCTTGCAATGTCAAGTCCAATAATGTGTGCGTGCTACAATTTAAGATTGTGTATACATGGATGATTACACAGCATGATAATTTGTTAAGCCACACTAATTTAATAATATGCTAATACATTCACTATTAGATTTCCCCTTTCCTTAAGCGCATGTGATTTAGCTTGTGTTGATTTAGCATAAGGTTGACTCTTGTTTAGCTTGTAATCCACCACAGTCCACATCTTCTTTGCTCTACCTTTTCACAAACAGATATTCTGTCACATCTGAGCTTGATCACATCTTTTCAGTACAGCATTTTGCATTTTTTCTTCACTGAATTACATCACACTGGATTTAGAAAATGTGTCCAGTTTTTTGGGATCACTGTGAATTTTGATTCTATCCTCTATAGAACCTGTTATCACTCCCAGGTCCATATCATCTGATCAGTAAATGTCCTATTTTTCAGTAAATCATAAAAACTGTCAATAAAATTGCTAACTAGTATTGAGACCAGGTTAGATTTTTGTAGGATTCTCCCTTTGTCTCTCACTTCAAATGCCCTTCAGATTTCACAATGGGTCAAGGATAGATGTATATTTAAACATATTTCTAAATAAAATTATTTAGACAATATTTTCCTAGTTTTATATTAATATGTTACACTGGAACTGTATAAAAAGCCTTAATGAAGTCAAGATCTCTCACAGCCTACTGTTTTCACCTAATCCATTAGTTCGTTCATCCTGTCAAAGAAGAAAATTAAATTGGTTGGCATGATAGGACACTGGCAAATCAGTGTTGCCTAGTTTTTATCACCATATTATCCTCTAGCTACTTATAAATTGATTAAAAATTCACAGCAGAATCTGTCCGGGGACTGTGTTAGGGCTGCAATAGGTTGTGTAAGGCACTTGTCTACATTTCAAAATTTTCACACTTCAGCTGTGCTGCCATGGTTAAAACAATAACAGCCTTCCACAAACCCACTTCCAGTGTCAGTGCAGTTCAACTGGAATAAATATGCTAATTCCAGAACATGTACTCTGCACCTGATTATTTGGTTCAGCAATTGAAATAAAATATGCCACATCTATGCTCCAGCTTTACTGACCTTCCTAGTTCATTGGCAATGACTGTCCTCATTTATATGGGTATGCCTATAATAGTAAGGCTGACATGCAACCATCTGGAATACTCTTGTAAAAGAAACAGCTTGCTTGCTAGTCCTGAGATCCTTTCCAGACTGCAGGAAGGATCACCCTATTTTAGGGAATTCATGAAGGCTAACACAAACTAAATGATTATTGGAATTTCAGCTAGAAGTGATCAAGGTCTTTCTTAGTTGTAAAATACCAGTATGGAACTGCTGTGAGTGATGCTCTAGGTCATAATACCTACTGTTAGGAAACAGATAAGAAGAAGTGCTAAGCTGCTTTAATGGCTTCTCTCTTTAAATGGCATTTTTATTAGAACTGCTGACATAGAGCTGGAAAATGTTGAGTCTTCCACAACAGGTGTTAAAGATGAAAATTCCTTTATACAAATAATGAGCCAGCTAAGTACTGAATCTTTAATTTTATTGGTCTTATTGCCAAGACCTTTCACAGTTTCTTCGTGTACCACCTGTCCATGGTGTACTTAGCATCATTCATTAATTATGGAGATGTCAGTTTCCGCCTCCAGTTGACTCATGATGCCAGAATTCATCATCTCTGGGGTAAATTTTCAAACAAACATATTTCTTGGGCTCTCTCCCTTCCAGGGAAGAGATCCCTGAGGGTATCTTCCAATCCACTTCGTTATTCTCTCTTTTTCTGATGGCTATGAAACAGTTGACAACTGATGGGCTGCTGCAACCACTGGTCTTCCTTTTAATTAATAGCATCTCACTTTTCCCCTAGTTTTCTCTCTCGTATCTGACAGTCTTGCATTTCTTACCCAACGATTGTAACTCTTTGTGTTAAGGGAAATATTTTCATTTTGTAAATGTACAAGGTTGTCTTGGTTCATAGCTAGGGCTTCTAAGTGTTATAATAGTATATATAATAAATGAGCAATAAAAATCCAATGATTCAAGCAACTAAGTACTTTTCTATGCCAAATACATTTGTATTTGTCACAGGCTATTTATTTAGACTCAGGGACTTCATACATTTTTGCTTCATGCTTACCGTGGTTTCTGTCTTCTTATGAAGAAGTGTGGCCAATGCAAAGTACTGATCAAATGTTCTGCTGAGATGCTAAAGCCATTCCCAGAAGGAGACTCATCTGCCCTGGAAGGAGCTGAAAAAGAAAGTGGGCTAAAAGTTCTTTTTGGCTATTCTGTTGCAAACAGCTAAAAACACACACAGAGATGCTCCAGGGTTCATCTTTCTAGAACAAATTATTTCAGTTACTTCTGCCCACTAATGACTGCTTATAAATTATTCAATTTCAAATGTTTTGCATGCAAAAGAGAGTATTATTCTTTCTGTTAATGACACAAAATGGTCTGATTCAAAATAAAAAATACCCATAGTATTGTGGGTATGGTTATAAATCAAAACAAATCAATAGCATTGCATAGCTGAGTCTGTTATTTGCCAAATTCCTTCTGATTTTACACATGTCTTCCACTGAATTCAGATAAAACCCTTTCAAAGTAATTTTATTGAAAATTAATTTCCTGACACTCAAAAGGCTATGTGTCTAAAGTAACAGTGTGGTCTACAAATTGTTTGACTGGAAATGTTTCATTTTAACTAATGCAAAATTTAAAATATAATAAAGAATGTACTCTATTTTTCTCAAAAAATTTAATTGCAGAATTATTTACAGGAGATGAACATAAACAATACATAAACCAATTGAAAGAGGCAGCTTCATAAAAGAGCCATGGGGCAAAATAGTGAAGCACATTTTCTTACAATCAGCTGGAGGTGAGTAGAGAACCATGAAAAAAGAATAACTCAATAATAAACCAATTCTCAAATATGTCTTCAAAGTAACAAATAACATTCTGGTAAAGAAGATATTACTGAGAAGCGAGAAATTATTGTAGCAATGAAACAACATACTGTACATTCAATTTAGGTATCCTGCATGCTACTAAATAGAATTTATCAAAAGAACCATAAAAGCATGAGAAAGAGAATTACATAAAATAGTTTAATTCTAGTGAAGTGTAGCTTTATACAGATGGTGAATATTTGGCACTCAGTTCATCCTCGTTGATATGATTTCTTATGTATATATATATTTATATATATTTATATATACTTTTAATGATAACTAAACAGCTAATTTCCTGGTTCTAACATTCCTTGAAATTCTATAGGAGGCATTTAATTTAGTCCTTAGGCCACACTTGATTATTTTGGCATGTCACATGGTAAATGAAAATATGAGTTTTGTCTCTGTACAGAAAATCCTGCACAGTCATAGTGGCTTTTCTTCAGGAAAGAACAGTTCTAGAGCAGTGTAAGTCAGGCTACTTGAAAGGGAAACTTTCTTAATTCAAGAAATTAATATATGAAATGGACTAAAGAATACATACATGCTGAGCCCTTTTAAAATGAGATGGCCATACTATTAAACCTCCAAAAGGTAAATCAAAGCGTGGACATGAGCATGTGGATTCCATGGGTAATTATAAATGAAGCTAGTATTTCTTTGTGAGGACTATAATCAGAGACTTGAACCTACTACCAAGCTCTTTGCTTGACTGTGACCTAACTGAAAGGAAGAACTATATCCTACAAAGTAATTATGCACTTGATAATTTGAACAGTGGGTCCTTCCTACCTCAGCAGGACTTGCTGAGTCAGATATTGATCTGAATTATACTGATCTGAATCTGACATTTCTTTCTGATATTAATTTCTTAGCATTGTTTCTAATACAACCGAGATCAGAACTTAGCCTGAAGAAGCTCTGCAGTAATTCATCTCACAAATAAGAAACTTGTACGACAATTACCTTTAGGAAGGTAAATGCTGCGTTGAATGAAAGAAGAGCAAGGGAAGGAGAAGAAAGAATCCTCAGTAACTGGCTGTGTTGGCAAATAATGGCCGTACCTTCAAATAAACCTCCCCTTATTTACGCTTAGGTGAAAATATTCATGGGTTTTGTACTAGAGAAGTAAAAAATCCTGTCCAACAAAACCAATTTAGAAAAATAACAATTTGGCCTTAATAAAACAGACAATTAAATTGCCAGCTGATGAAAACTGTCTGTGTTTGCTCAGTTAAAGAGCAAGCTGTGTAGACATACTAATGTACATAATTTATGATCTGACTTCAAAAGCCCAGTTCTGTTTCAGGATTGAAGGCTAATGGGAGAAACACCCACGTGTGGAAAGGTGGGATTGTGAACATGCAGTCTTCTGTGATCATCATTTATGACATACAATATGCATTTAATGAGAAGGGATCTGGAATATGGTTTTTAGGTATAAGGGGTGCAACTGCCTTTTGCAGCTATCAGAATTTTATTTTGTTAAGAGGAGCTGAATCAGTCTAAATATGCTGGCCAAATTCTCTTTTGGGCAGGTTTCCATTTCAATTTTGGTTTTATACTTGCTGTCCTGAACAGCCTATTATGTAGTTAAACAGCTGCAGTATAACACCATAGAGGTAGCTGCATTTTAGAGATAAATTAAGCAATTTCTGTGTATACAGAGGGCTTAATTGTTTCCAGAAGTCTGTGTATGCACATGAGTATGCCTTAAAACAGCTGTTCCCAAAGGGTGGTCCTTGGGGGTGAACACGGTAACTATCTGCAGATGGGCAGTGAACCTGCCATGGCCACCAGTGCTGAGGCGGAGCTGCAAGAAAGTGGCACAGTCTACAGGAACGTGAGTGTTGACTTTGGTTCCTGGGTCCAACTGTCTGGGACCACGAGAGTGCAAAATTGTAATATATATATGTATGTATATATCCTCTTTCTGTTATCTGTGGTATGAAATGGCTGCCTTTAGTCTGCCAATCCCACCAATGCAGAGAGAGGCATTCCCATTGCCCTGCCGTACAAAGAACCCTTGGATTTACAGCCGAGTCTCAGTAAAGAGCAGCTTCCCAAAACAGAGCATAACCCTTATGCCCAAGCCCTGTGCCCCATGTTATTTTGGGCTGGAGGGCAGAACCAGGAGACAACAGGGCGTGTGGCAGTTATGCCACAGGGGAAGTCTGCTTTTGCAGCATGTGCCCCAGCTGGATCTCTCCTGCCAAGAAAGCTGGGAGACAATGCACTTGTGAAGGAGAGACTTGGCAGGATCACTGACCAAGAGGGCTCAGCTGCAGGCACCATCACCTCCTGTGCCACGCACTGGCCAGGGGTCTCCTGCAGCACCCTCCCAGGAGAGCTCCTCCACTGCAAGGACCCTTACTGCCATCATAGTGAACAGAAAAAGCACAGATTGTTCTGGAAACTTAACTGATTCTCTTCATTCTCTGCCTACACCCTGGAGGGGTGACATGAGAATTACTCTTGCCTCTGCTTTGCTCAGGTCTTCCTCTTGGTTCAGCAAGTTGTTGCTTCCCCTTCAGCACAGGCTCAGACCATGAGGGTCTTCCCAGGCACTGGGAGCGTGGTGTGGAAGGACACTCCCTGGCAGCATGGGGACAAGCGGGAGAGCCCCCACTGTCCCACTGTGCCAGCTCACCAGGCCATGGGCAGGGTAACCTGCCCCAGTTGCACCCCAGCCTGGAGTTTGTGTGTCAGCTAATAAAGTGCTTGGAGATCCTTCTGGATGAAAGGCACTGTATAAATGTAAGTGTCAACATGTCATATACCAGGAAGCACCTCTCTAGACATTAAGGGGTTTGCTGATATTCCTCACCTCGAACACAGTTTGCAGGTGGTATCAATACATTGTAAGATGCTCTGGGAACAGTAACGGGAGTAACACCACTTCATGTTTCATTTAAACGCTCTGGCTAATATTGAGGGTCCTGCTAGGCAGGATTTTGCAGCTTTACAGTGCACACAGCTTGACACCCGGAGCTGCCAAAGCAGCTTTGGACCTCCAATTAACATGCATAAACCAGCAGCTGAGGGGTGAGCCTCTAGTGTGCTCCCTGCCGCAAGCGCCAATGCTGAAATGCCAAGGAGGACATCAAACCCACCAACAGGACAGGGCAGGCTCAAGGCTTTGAATGCAAAAGGTTGAGAAGAGCTGTTCTGGAGGCACGCTGCTCTGGGCACAGGGGAGCCAGGATGGACCTGCGTGGGGAGGACCTGGTGTGGAGCAGTGATGCTGCCTGAGGGTGCCGTGAGGCCAGCAGCTTCTCAAGGGCACTGCTCCAGCAGGGCATGAGGAGACTGTGGGTCACGTATGGCAAGTCATCCTGTAGCAGTTATTTCTCTTCCTTGCAAACCCACCCAATCACCAAACATTGCCCCACTTGGTACTAGATGCAGTGCTAAAGAAGATGAAACTAGAGTACTAATTACTGATACAGCCAGACATGAGCTTACTTTAAAACAAACAATTTCCATTATATGAAATGTATTTTTATATATATATATATATATGAAATCCACACACCTTCCTATGCACGCTTTAATTCCTTCCTAATTCATCTCATATCTAACATAGTGACAAGTTTAAACATAAACTAAAATGTCATTTTTTGGTATTAAACTTTACAATATTATTAGTCTTCACAAGCTGCCAAAGGCCATTCTAATCAGGTTGACATGAAATAATAAAACACTTTATAATGCACTTCACCAATTTACAAAGAATTTCAAATCTAAAAAAAAATACAAAGTAAAAATATGTATGATGAATATCAACAATTTTACCAGTCAGGTCTTTTTCCTTGTTTAAATGTGCAGAATTCTGTTTATTATACTTGTGTTTTACAGTCCAGGAAGAAATGATCAGTGACTTTCTATAATTTTAATCTGTTAAAATAAATATTGGTCCAATTAGTATTTAATTAAACATTGGATGGTTTTGCTATATCCAGCTGTTCTGTGAGCGTCTACACCATGAAGTCTGTAAGTAGAGAGCATTCCACTTTCTGTCTTTATGTTTATTTATGTTCCTCCTACATTGGCTTTGTAACTGATTTTTATTTTTATGATGTGGGGTCAGATTACAGTTGATCTCTTTATATGTTTATTAAGATACCACATGTTGTGTTTCTCATGTCAGGGACTAAAGCAATTTGACTTTGATTTACTTGCAACACAAGTATGATAAGCATAATGTTATTTTCCTAAACTAGCCAGATGTACAGTATGTAAATAGAAATGGCTTATTTGCCTTTAATGATAGAATGTTACCTGTACAATAATTTAATATATTGCACTTTGAAATGTAACATGCACAGATAACATATTAACAGATTTTTCTGTAGGCATCTAGTTTACTTTTGATTCTTTCTTTCTTTGCTGTTGTTTTGGAACAAAGGTGGAACAAACAGAAATCATAGCTATCCAAAGCTTATGTTGAACAATTTCTCATAATGGCATGGAAAATGTAAAATGCAGGGTTGGTATCATTCACACAGGCCTATTTTTGCCTAAGAACATCTGATAAAATTTTAACATATCAAAAAACTATCAAAATATGATTCTAAAATTAAAGACTTATACAGACTGCTCCAAGTCAGCGTTATTAGGTCAGCTGGGATCTAAGCTTATCTGTAATCTCTTGTTTTCACAAGCTGTCTTTATAAAGTCTGATTACTGGCAGGATCAAATACAACTTGTCTTAACTGCATGACCTGTTGCTGCAGGTGGGGGTTTTCAAGCAAGTAAGTCAAGTGTGATTTCTCCTTGAAGTGTACAGGAAAATTAGATAAAATGTCTCAGCTGCCCTATATGTATAGGTGTATGTGTGTCTACTTTAAATTTCTTAAATCTAGGAAAGACACTGTCTTTCGTTTTGTGCGGATATTTCTAATTAGCAGCTCAACTTTAAGTAAGATACAAGTTTTCAAGACTAAAGATGCCAATGTCTGCAGGTGCATTTGTACTTAAAATAGTACAATAAATATAGGAAGTAGCATCAATATTGTACACTACCTAGGATTCAGCGCTTTCCTTAATAGAAAATGCCTTGAAAACACAAGGGATGGGAAATATAATGCTTTAATCTATAGAAGAATATTTCAGGTTTTTTTTTTTTTTCTTCATTTTTGAAGGATATACATTCGTCTTGGTTTTTGCTTCCAAATATAGTTTAAGGCTATTTGGTAAAGTATATACCAGATATCAGGCTCAATTTACAGGGTTTTCTTCTCACAGAAACTTCTCAAAACTTCATCTCTATAGATTCATATCTTGAAGCTAAACATGCTTTAACAGCTGTGCTCCAAAGACAGAACTCATGCTTAATACTACACACTGTAGGAAAAAGAGAAGGAAAAAGAAAACAAACCAAAAAATAATCCAAAAGAAAATAGATTTTAAGCAATGTCAGATCTGCATAACCTACAACACTTCTTGTTTTCAGTTACCTGTCAGGCTGCAGGGTGCATGGGATTCAGATTTAAAGTGCTCATCAGGTGAAGAACCAAAGTGCTTGAGTATAATTAAATAGCTGTTCTGCCTATGGCTAAATACATTGCATTTGTTAAAGTAGGTAAACAGGGGCTGTGGTTGTTGGGGCTGTCTGTCTCAAGGGGTTCAAGCTGTTTTGACCTAAAGGAGTGTTCAACAGGATTCAAACCTTGGAATCTGGGGCTGCAGGTTACTCATCTTATTGCGTCTTCACCTGAAGACTACTAAGTGCTGGGTTGGTTGATTGGCTCTGGAAGGTAAGTGAAGTGGAATGATTCTGTCTTAATTTGTTTTAAATTAAAGCCTCTTGACTGTGGTAGTTACCACTTCCCTCTTCTGACAATGTGAGGCTTGAAAATATACTATTTTACTTATATTCCATGGCTGGAAATCACTTATCTCTCGAGTCATGTTTTTTTATGTCTGAAGCAAGCAAGAAGCTTATTCTTGCCATAAATGATACTGCATAGAAAAATAGTTCTAAAAAAAAATACAACTGTAAACCACAGTTCACCTTTACCTTAACATAACCATTTAAACTTAGATATACTTACCACTCACATTCATATTTCTTAAACTGTTTACAACATCACAACTGGCATTTTAAACAAGCAAGATTTTTTTTTTTTCTCAAGGATACCCTGGAAACTCAATTGATATAACATTTTGAGAGTTTGAAATATTACATGTAGCACAGCTCTTGAAATGAAAGAGAGAAGGTTTAGAAAATAAATGTTAACACGTAAAAGAACTGTTAAAAATGCAATGAGTGTTCCAAAGGAGCGAGTATAACTTTTTCTTTACACATCTTGCTACAGAAGATCTAACTTTTTAAGGCTTCCATTTTCCTTTCACCCATCACTCAAGTCATCTTGCATTATAATTTTGCTTAGGTTTCAGAGTGTCATTATACTGCTAACAGCAAACATTTCTCAGTAGGCATTCCCACCACCACCACCAGACTTGTATGCTTCTTGGTTTCTGATGAACTTTGGAGTTTTAGTGGCTGGATATCCCTGTTCATCTCCAGAAACTTGACATGACATAAGAGGCCTAGTGTTGTTCTGCAGTAACAAAGATGAGAAGAGTGGCAGAGCACATGGGTAAATATGTTGGCTGGGTTCTAGGAAAAGAAACTGGAGGTCAAAGAGATAAATGGGTTCTTTCTTTCCTGCTCTTTACATTTGTAGCACCTTCTACTTGGATTAGCTAATGCCTCTAGTGAATGGTGAGATGCACCCATTTATAGTTTGTTATTCTTATCCCTAATTATCACACATTTTATAAAAATATAAATAACAAAAAAGTAAGCTGGGTTCCATCTCAAGAGGTGTTTCTTGTTGTCCTCTGAGAATATATTGGATAAGTCAGGTCTTGACAAGCCCTATCCATTGTAGCTGATTGTAAGTCAGACAATAAATACAAAAAGAAGTTGTTCTTGCGGTGAGCTCAGCAAATTCTGAGGAAATCAAAAGCATTCCACTGTGCTTATGGCACAAAGAACACAACAGCAAGGGCATATTTAGTGGAGAGAATGAGACAAAAATTACCAGGTAAGTGACAAACTGTACAAGCATTTTGTCTAAAAAAGAAACTCTGCAGCATTCTGTCTTTAAAGCCGTGTTTGAGCCTCTGGGATATATATCTCGATGCTGTCTGCACGCTCTGTGGCTGAATTCTGCCGGAAAGAGGCTGCTCTTTTAGCAGCCATTAGCCGTCTTCTAGCTTCTTGTCGCTGTCTGTCAGGTAGGTCCAGAGATTTTTCTCGTGTGATAGGGAATTTTCCTTTTGGGGGCTTCTTTGGTACAGGAGGAGGAATCTTTCTTTCTTCCTGCAATAGGGTATTGAAAACTGAGGGTGAACTGTGTGCGGAAGGTACCATCAACAGAGCATGCAAATCGAAGACATGAAATGCAAAATACTGGTTACATACATCAAGCATGCTCAATTTGTGCTCTCCAATCGGCTGACTAATGGATTACATGGATAGCTATCCACACTAGGGACACTGACAAAACTCTGTTGTTTCAGCAACCATTACAAATACTGCAGTCCTGTGCCCTAAAAAAGACTACGTTTCCTTCTGCTGTCCTTGCAGTTATCCTTCACATGCAGTCTGCGTACCTCACTTCCATATGAATGTTTAATTTTAGCTGACACATTATTACATTCATTATAAACAGAAACACACACTGGCTCTCCAATAAGAATTCAGCGCATCTGTGTGGTCTGATCAAGTGAAAAGACTAAGATTAGCGGGACAGGATTTTTAATTAAATTAATCATACTGAGTTTAGCCTCAGCTGGATAGGAAAAAGCAGCTGTGTATACATGTCTATTAGTTTAGTCTTCTGGTGAATTGCTAAATGGAAACATGCAAGCATCAACCAGAGGGAGAGTATAGGGCTAATTGTTCTGCTTGCCAGCCTGGGCCATTTTAAAGAAAATTCTGCTGAAGAATTACCAGATTATAAAGTGAGAGTCAGTAAAGTTTGGTACCAAAGTAGCTGTAAATTGCTCTGCAGGTTTTAAATCAAAAATTGTTTTTAAGTATGAAATTGATCTTTTACTCCATTTAGAGACCATGAAATAGCATATAAAGGCTTTAAAAAGATAATGTAGAATCACAGAATCATACAATAGTTTACATTAGAAAGGACCTTTAGAGGTGATCTCGTACAACCCCCATTCAAAGCCCACCTGAAGTTGAAGTAGGTTTTTCAACATCATATTTAATAGTGGACTCAATAGCCTCAAAGATGGAGACTCCTCAACTTCATATGCATAATATGGTTATTATGATGACTCTTTCTGCTATATCACCTCTTAAAGTAATAGTAATAGTAAAAGTCCAGAGTATGAGCTGTTCCTTATGGAGAACACAGTTAATTTGATGCACAGTGTGATTCAAATACTACAAAAATTGAACAGATGTGCCTATGGCTTACAGGCTATTAATTATTTTGTCTTTTTTAATAAACTAACTCTGAGCCTAGTACTAAAATGCACTAGCCAAGACTAAATAACTAAAGTTATTTAAGAATGTAGTTCTACATTCTCAGCTCAACAGGAACAGTGCAGCAGCCTAAGACGCTGCTTTCCATGACAGTCAGCTCTTCCAGTCTTTATTTTCTCTATTTCCTGTTTTCAGCCAGAAACAGAAAGGCTCCATTCCTGTTGTCCCATCTTTTTTTTTTTTTTTACTTTTTGTTGCTTCCCTCTTAGGAACATCACTGTTGCTGTCACTATAATTTCTCACTTCCAGTTGTCACTAGTAAGCAAGAGTTGCAAACTCACCATCCACCAATCAGTTGGCTGAAAATTAAAATCCAAGAGGAGCATGAAGAAATGAAAGAGTTGTCAAAATGCCTCCTAATTCCTCCCAAACCAAACAAGTATTCACCTGAGGCCAACAGTACTGACTCAAACCAAATGCTGTCTTCATCTGACTGATAAAATAATCAGCAAGGATAGTGGGATAATTAAGGCACGGGATGGAGCTCTAGGAAGGGGAAAGGCAGTTTCAGAATTACATTGCTTTCGTAAGCAATTTGCCACCTTTGGCTTGTAAGCATCATGGCTGAGGTGTCTCCCAAGTGGAGTTGCAGGGCAAAGGTGCAAGCAGTTTGCCAGAAGTACTCTTTGTCCTGCAAACTTTTGTGGTCCAGACTTTAATTTGACCTGCACTTTGTATTGCCACGTGCTTTTATCTCACTCCTGTTCTAGTGTCAGTTGTGTCATGCAGGCAGGATTAAGCACTGTAGTGCTCAGGTTAGAGCTGCCCTGCATGTAGCAAAGTGCTGGGTTTACCTTCATTGAATTCTCAGGCTATTGTCCTCAGTCTGAATTAATCTGAACATATTTCAGTTTTAGCCACTAAAATATGAAGCCAAATTGAACAAAAGTGTTATGGAGTGGACTAACTTAGCAAAATCCATTTTATTTGTGTTACAATTCGGCACAACATTGTTAAAAAGAAAAAAACCCCACATCTGATGAAGGTTTCTGTGTATAAATTGGGCCATGCCAATTAGATACTTTCTAGGATTAGAAGTCTATCATGTTTCACTATTGTATTTAACACAAGAAAACCGCAGAACTACAAACGGGGAGTAAATAACATTGTCCATGGTCTGCTTACCTTCCTTTCAGGTGATTCTATTATTTTCCATTCATTGAGTTTCAACTGGTGCAGTTCATCAAACTTCATGCTGACGTCTTCAATTGAGAGCTGCAATAAGTCCCAGAAACCTGCTAGGTCCTGGGAAGTTGGTCTCGGCATGGCACTCGGGTCCTGTCAGGCACAATGGAGAGAATATGAGTAGGCCAGGAGGCTTTAAACAATGTGCGTTGAGGCGGGAACGGCATCGTGCCAGCTTACATTGCTACAGTGCTGCTCAGTGCTGAGGCTACGCGTGCTTTACAGCTGGGAGCGGTGACTGCAAAGTTGTGCCTCCTACACAACCCAACCATGAATGAGTTGGACGTCATATGTGAGCCTTCCTGCACCCATGTGGTGCAGGAAGTTCCTCAGCACCATACACTGTGCTGACCTGCATTTCTAAATGGGAACAAGCTGACAGCCTCTGCCTGCTGATTATTAAAGGGAAGGGAAACATGGTTCGTATTCTAGCCAGCCTGAAGTCCTTCTGGTTAAATGTTACATTCATGATAGCTGATTAGAAGGCAAAACACCACCACAAATAAGTATCCAGCTAATGCTGAATTCGATGTCTACACGGTCTTGCACTTTCAAATGTATACATAAGGTATAAAACTTTGATGGGGATGGTAGGATTTTGTTCTCAAGGAAGTCAAATTGTTCTCAGGAACTGGGAAGGCACTATCCCCAGGTACTGTGATTAAGTGTCGGTTGGCGCACAACACTTAATGGAGCAGACACTGGTGACAACGATTAGAAAGATGACCCTCCATTTGACTATTAATGTGATGTCAATGCCGGATAAAATTACATTAGAAGATGGGACACAGACTCTTAACGCTATGCTCTGTGAGCATTGGTACTAGTTCAAGAAAATAGCTTTTTTACATCGATGAAATAGGGCTTAATCGGTAAAAATCTCTGTGAAGATGATGAAGAAATGTCACTTCCCTTCCAGGGCAGAAGGATGCCATTAAGATGTTCTAGAGAATACAGCTGGGAGAGGTGAAGTCAAAACCAGGCCAAAGGGACTCTGGATGTCCCCCTGCCTGGGAGAAAGCTGTAATGACTAATTTACAATGTTAGAAACACTGGTGTTACTGCAGAAGCAAGGCTCTGTGTCTTATCTTTTACAAATCTAGTGGACAAAGGCATTTTAGATATTAAACACGAACCTACATAATTGCCTAAAAACTGGGAGAGAAGTCAGCATTTCTGTTTAATTCCTCCCTTGAATCACATATTTCTAGGGGTCTTAAACTAGGAATTGCTACTCAAACTTCAGTTTGCAGATGCCACCATGGGAGCTGAGTGCCTGGAGCTGGGCACAACAACATGCAGTGCCACCCCTATGGGAACCTGGGCCAAGAACCAGCCTAAAAGCCTATTCACACAGAAGTCTTCTTCACTAGTAGAAAGTCTCCTTCTCATAGGGAACTTTGGGGACTTAACAGAACTGGTCATAAAGATTAAAATGGACTTTTGGGAAACATGATACAACTTCAGATTAGTGTTTGCTGAGAATGACTTATTTGCGTAGATCCCGATTTACTCCAAAACCATTTAAAATTTATGTCAATAGTATTAGTTACTCTACAGAGGTCAATATCTCAGGCTTCAGAAACCAGCTCCCTGAGTGAAATTTGTCAGGATGGTCCCACAGCAATATATCTTATATTGCAATCTGTTCTCTTCAGCCTGGTCTCCTCAGTCCCTCTCCCCAGTTTCCTCTAAAAAGCCATAAAATGCTGCCACTGATTGAAATGCCATTGTGTTCTGAATCAGGGCTAATTGCTCTCCTGCACTTTTGTGTTTGGGAAGATGGCAGCCTCCAGTGCGGCTGCTGGCAGAGGAGTGTGCGCTGCGTGGGCTGGACACAAGAGGGCTGCCGCCTGCTGCTATCGCTTATGGATCCGCAGTCCTCGGATAAATACTGGCGCAAATGAGTACTATTACAGCTAACGAAGTTTTGAAAAATTGGCTTCAACCCGTTTCTTCTCAGAAGCTACTCGTTTGTTTCTACCTTATTTGGGATTCAGCTTTGCAGTCCTACTTCAGAAGGAAGCCTACAGCAAGCAAAAAGTACCTCTCTGGAGCTTGAGCTGCTCTGTTTTTGCCTGCAACCATGACTTAGCGTGCAATGATCTCGCTAGCTGAGCAGGATCTGTGCTGACTAGAGAGTATGGAGGAGGACACTTCAAAGAAAAAACAGGGTGTTGCAAGAGATAATGTGAATAATGCAGAAGGGAGTAGTTATTAATGGGTGATTATTTTTTCTAGCAGTTAGTGGGAACAGTACACTGTAGGAGATAGCCAGCTGAATTCTTAAAAAAAACTTCATTGTAGCTTACATTTTTATGAATTTACCCCAAGTGAGAGTCTTTGGTAAGAGATGTTAACTCAGAGCATAAGCAAGTGTGTCCCTTGGAATTCACATGACCCTTTAGAAAAGTCCATAGGCGATGGGTGACTATCCTGGTTACATTTCAGTTTGAGTAACTAAATTCCTCTTCCTAAACCCTTGCTGCATTTTGAATTGGCAGAAGTAAACGTCATTGTTCTTTGCCCTGTATTGATGCTTATTGTCGTTGAACGGCACTAGAGAAAGTGCTGTGTGGTAGCCCTGTAAGTGCGAGATGTTTTGGGGTGGGGGAACACACTGACGGGCTGCTATATGGCAGTGCTCCCATGGGGCACTGGGATGCTGCCTTAGGATCATGTGGAAAGCCTGCTGTGGATATGCTCTCAGTGACTATTTAACAACAAGCTCTATCATTAGGCATAGGAAGAAAAGCCTCAAAACGTGAATGAGCTAAAAGTCCAGTTCTGCAGTTGCTGCTTTCTGCAGAGCCCATTGCTCATTTAATGAAGCTGAAGAATATTCAGAGCCTAAATCTTCAGAGTGGGACAAAGCTGCTATTATGGAGTTCAAAGGTTTATTATACAAATAAGGAGGCAAGAAATAGTATCTTGCCAGTTTTTTTGGTCATGTTGTCTGCAAAGCTGTAGATTTCTCCTTGTGCTCCTATTGCTTCTGCAGTAATGAGTTGTTCGCACTGCCAAACAGCTGACGGCTGTGCTGAGCCAGGGCTGCGCTTGTTACAACAGGAATGCTCCTGAGCATAAGTGCTGGACCCACTTGAAGATAAATGAAGTGGAGTGGAGGTTAGGCTCTCCAAATCTTAGTCTGCATAGCTTAATCAATCAGGTAATGGAGGGCACTTTGAAATTTGCAGTGAGAAACTTTTAGGCATTGAAGTTTTCTGCCTTTCGCTATGAAACAAATGACTAGATAGGGAGCACATAATGTATCTGATATTACAAACGTGGTCACCTCCTGCTTGCCTGACTTTGCAGATTTCCTCTGTCATTCTGTAACAGCTATTAAAATTCCTGTTTTGACAGAGTCTTTGAAGTGGATAATTGGATTCTTTCCTAATGAGGACCATATATCTTACCATTTTCTATCAGGAGGTAGGACATTTTTGTCATGACTTTCTCAGTAATATTTGATAGCAGTTTCAGGAATTCTGGATATGTCATTTTATGGATGGAAAGTAGCAAGTAGGTCTCTGCAGAATGAATGTTTTGCCTTAAAAAGTTATCTGGCAAATACTAACAAGTAAAGAAATGTATCTAACCAGACACATAGGTCATGTCTGCCCTCATGCGTGCAACAGAATTCAGCACTTTCAACACAGAAGTGTAGGGGTGGTCAAAAGGTGAAAGTTACACTTGATTTTCAAGTGAGCCAAAGCAAAGTGTCCTACCACTAGCTGTGGCTAGAAGACTTACGTTCATCTATTGATTAGTATCATCTTGCCACAACGTCTGTATCACTGACGGCTGCTGTCATATTAATGAAGATAACATTTAGAATTGAATTAGTTGCTAATGAACTTCCAGAACAACAGCAGTAACTCCCAGAAGTAATATACCACATCTGTTCCTTTAGCCCTAGGCCATCTTATATATAATTGGCAATGCAAATTATGAAACCCAATTTTATGAACATTATGTATATTCCCATTTCCAAGATCAGTCCTCTTTTCAGGTAGGTAGAAAGTTGGATCACATATTCTCTGCTATTTGCTGTTTTACTATTCTCTACTTACTGTAGTGTGAAAATTTTCTCCTTTCTTACCACAAATGTAGTTACTATTTTAGGGTATTACAAAAATAAGCCATAATATTATGTCTCAGAAAACTTGCATTTGTTCCCTTCCGATTTTTTTTCTTTAATAAAAACAGCAAAAAAAACCAACCCACAAAACACAGCCAGACTGAAATTACTGAAATAACATGTTTGCTTTGATAGAAAAAAAAGTACTAACATCATACTTAAGGATTAAGGTAAAAAAGCAGAAAAAGGAGATAAAATCTGTGATATGAAAATGACATTTCAGAATGCTACTGTTTGGGTATGCTACACTTGTTTTTGTTGTTGCCTTTGAAGTAAAAATATTAAACTCTAAAATTTAAAGTTATGTTTTGTTGAATATCTATGGATGAATAGTGTTAAACTCTTCAAGAATGGCCAGACATGATGACTTACCAGATTTTGCTGACAAAGCCAATAAAATTGCTGGAATTTCTGAGACATGAGGAGCTGAGCGCTTCCAACAGCACTTCGGATCTTACCTAGGACTAAGCATACAGACAGGTTATTATGAATGGATGTCTTTGGGCAGTAAATGCAAAATCCAGAACAGAAATACGTAGCTGAAATTACTGTTTATTTTATAAGGGAAATAAAGATTTGGTTTTGTCGCTTGTGATTATATACACAAAATATTTTTGAAAAAGTTGTAGATACAGGTGCTCTGTGGCACCTTATGCTTTGGCAATAACAAGTGACATATTAATAACTCGGAACAGCTAAGACTGTATTTGCTTAAGGAAGTAGAAAAAAACAAGGGAACATAGACAGCTTCCTGAAGTGGGCATACATACATATGTTTTTGAGAAGAATCTTATATTTCAAAGTAAATGACAACCCCCAATTGCCACATTTACATTTGCTCATACAAATTGAAAGCTGTTGAAGTAGTCTTTCCTCGAGAACCAGTTAGATGCCTGTTCCCTCTGATGTCAAAAGGAGTTTTACATGTACTTTAGATAATATCTTCAGGTTCTGCAACTACAAGTGATTTCATTCCGTTGTGTGAATGATCCTTTACCCTGTCTGTTCTAGGGGTATGGTTAATATATTAAACTCTAAGATACTCCTACCATAAAGATGAGATCCTCAGAGGAATCATGTCTTAGAGACATGTCTTGGTACCCCTACTAGGAGTTACAGGTTGTCTACCTAGGAAAATATACAAAGTCCTAAGCATGGGAACTTCAGATGAAGTGGAACACAAGTGGGTGCTCCAGGACTTTGCTGAATCACGATCAACCCTCATGGTTCATTGGGCTTTCCCCACAGTCAATGTACTTGCCATTTACAATGTGCATGAGCACTGGGGAAAGGGACCAAATTCGTTTTGCTTGACTTTGCTTTCACGAGTCATCTGTCTAAATAAACATTTCTGGATCTCTATAATCAGTAATCTGAGCTCATCCGCTCAGCCTTGTTAGGCACTTATTTTTAGAAGACCTGAATCTCTTCCTGGAGATGCCTGTTTCTTTCTATTGACTGGCATGCCTAAGGGCACTGGCTTATCCCTAGGAAACTAACTCCTCTTGGACTCCCACATTTGCTGGGATAAATAACATACTTTGGTAGGTAGCAATATACTTTCCTACATCTCCTTCCTACACATCCTTTCCTACACTTCCTTTCTTCCACATCCATCTCTATGCTGAAGAAGCAACCCCTTAAAAAGCTGAGATTTCAATGGAAGATTGATTTTATCTGGAGAATTTCCAGATCTTTAAGATAAAGATATAGAGAGGTAAGGGTAAGGGTGAGACAGGAATTACTCTAACATCTTTCAATTAAATTTGTGGAAAACAAATTGATAATTCAAACAGGATGCAGGGGGTGGAATGAAGCTATAATAGTACAGCAGAACTGATCTGCAGCCTGTGATACAGAAAACATTAAACTCTGGCAGAACTCAAGGTTTTGTTGTAATTTAGAATAAGTATAGGAGTGGACTGACTGGCATGTGAAAACTGTATTTGGGTAGTAGGCATTACATTTTAATTCTGCTTTCCTTATATCAGTGAAACATCTGCTTAACCACATAATTTGGCAGTTTTAGGCTCCAGTTCTGTGGAAGCATGCAAACTCTGTAACTTTAAAGGCACGTGTTAATATGGAGAGCTGTTGTTCTCAAACTCTATTTCATTTTCTGTTAGACAAACAGTACCGCTGCACCACAACACTAAATTAAACAGTAATATGCATAATTCATCAGTCCCATGTGGCACCCATTTGTGAAAGGGTTAAGTGGTTCAGGGCTGCATAAGTAATTCACTGGGGTGTTGTTTTTGTTTTGTTGGCCAAATGAAATAAAGCATTTTAATTAGTTTGGAGTTTTTGATTACCAAACTCCTCACTTTCCTCTATGGAGTTATTGGTGCATGCAGAGCAATGGTTTGGGTGTTAAAACCTGAACAAACATACAAGAACCTAAATAAAAATAATTTTAAAAACCCAATAAATAAAAAATAAGTGTTTCATTTAATCTGAAACAAATTGCTTTAATTTGGTTTTCAGCATTTTTAATAAAGGCGAAGATTCAAGTGACAAACAGCCTTGTATCCTCTTTTCTCTGGGTGCTCTGTAGCCCAGGACATAAGACAAACTCCCAGGGTGGAATCAGAGTCCCTTCCTTGCCAGAATGGGGAATTGTGCTGTCGCAGATTCCTGACACCGCCTATTCCATACCGTGTTCAAGTATTCACTGGGCAAAAAGAGAGTGAAGATGATTCTGTAGGCTGATGGTTGTAGTGCTTGTCTCATAGTAAAGTTCAGTTTTATTTTTCTTTGCTGAATTTTATAGCTCATAGTCCAAATACATAGCCTGACTAAGGGGCATTGGTATTAGCCCTACTGCAGAAACGTAGGTCTTGAGAGAATCTATTGATGACTGATACTTTCCAGTGAATCTCATATTTACACCAACACCCATATATCCTCATTAAGCTGAAGAATCATGTCAACAAGACAAAACTTAGGCACTGGCAATGCAGCATTTTGGTGAGACACATCCACTGCAGATGTAAAATAGTGATTCTGGGCAACTTGTATGTGTCACCGAGTCACAGTGGTGAATACACACATGTAATTACAGCCCCACCATTTACTGAAGATCTATTTCCTTTTCAATAAGTAAATCAGACATAATGAAACATAGAAGTTAGAATCTCTCATATTCATGCTACTCTGCTTTGTTGCAATT
The DNA here is from genome assembly GCA_033124195.1 of Coracias cyanogaster. Classification (NCBI taxonomy): domain Eukaryota; kingdom Metazoa; phylum Chordata; class Aves; order Coraciiformes; family Coraciidae; genus Coracias; species Coracias cyanogaster. Next base: position 41,895 of record JAVSBS010001985.1, on the reverse strand, counting down.
AAATTAAAGTATTAAACCACTTTGACTCATAATCTTTAGCACAATATTAATAGACAGTCAAAGCCTTGTTATTAATTTCATGCATTGGGGAATTATTCTGATGAGTGCAGATTGATTATCTCCATGAAAGAATGATGAATGTTAGAGACTTGAGAGACTGAGATGTTTGGTGATGCCTAGAAGATTTTGCTTGTAAATAAATGATGATAAAATCTACCAACACACATAAATATTCATAATTTTCATACAATTCATATACCTCCCTCCATTAAGATAATGTTATATTTACTTGAATGTCAATAAAGAGTCACACAACCTTAATTCTGCTCCGTGACGTGTATGAAGCACTCCATTTTTGTTGTGTGGTCCTGTATAGCTTCAGCTGTTAAGACATACAAAACCCTGACCATTACTTCAGTAGAAGCAGACTCAGGATTTATACCCTGGATAGAGATCGTATAAATTGCCTGTATACAATATGCACGATTAACACAATAGTGTTTTTTCCCCTGTAATAAACATTACAAAATTGCAAGTAATATGTATGTGTTTTATTGCTTGAGAAATGCTACAAAATATTGTAATTGAAAATGGTTTCATACCACAAAGGTGGAAAAGTTAGAGCTATATTGATGAAACCAAGATTATAGCCTGATGCTGTAACTCTATTCTTGACAGGTTAAAAGCTTTGCTCAATTGTGTCACTGCTGCACCATCGATGAGAAACTACTAACAATCAATCTGCTTCTGGCATTCATTACTGTTTATTTAAATGATGTGTTTTAATTTAAATTTTCATTCCATTTGATTGTTCAATTTTTTTTCTTCTATACTCATAAATAAATTGCTCCACAAACAGTCTGAGAAAATATGCCTGGAAAAACTACTGAAACTGGCATTTAATTCATCCTCCTAACTCAAAGAAGGGCATGATATTTGTCTGATCTCTATACCTAAATTAGTAATCTTCAGAAATATATGTCTTTATCAACACAGCAGGAAGACATAATAATATATGTACAATGTTCAGAGTGAGATGACATTTTAGGACAGCACAGCTACCAGTTGGCACTACTCTGGAGGGTGGTAGGCAAGAGGATCCTTGTGCACCAAGAGGGACCTGGTGCAAATCTGATTTTTACCTCATTGGAGCTGAGTTCAAATGCCAGGAGGAATTATTGGATTCCATACTATGGGACTTTCTTTTATTGACTTTAAAGACTGCTTTTACACTATTCCCCTTGCAAAACAGGACAGAGAAAAATTTGCATTTACAATACCAGCTATCAATAATGAAAGGCCAGCTCACCAATTTCATTAGAAAGTGCTTCCTCAAAGAATGCTGAACAGTTCTACCATGTGTCAGTATCATGTAAATCAGGCTTTGCTCCCCAGTAGAAAAAAAATTTCCTAAT
>JAVSBS010001985.1:15763-40380 GCA_033124195.1 Coracias cyanogaster | reverse complement strand
TTCACAATACTACAAATGTAAATTTCAGTAGTTCCTGAAGGATAACTTTGTGAAAAGCATTAGGAAATTATGTCGGTAATTTCTCTTTGGTTAAAGGATAACTCATATTTGGGCAAACACCTAAGAAAGCTTTTATGGATGATTAATTGATGAATACACTAAATTAAATTGGTTGTGAGGTTTGGGTTGCTTTCTTTGTTTTTCTTTTTTTTTCCAAAGTATGGGGAAGTTAACTCTATGTGTTCTGTTACTATTTGGCCATGTTAGTAAGACCCTTGCAGTACTGTGAAAAAATCAGCCAGAAGATTAGCAAGGAAACAATCCAGCATCCATGGAATGAAGGGGTAAGGGGAGAGAAGGGTGATATTTTGAGCTCTCTCTCTAATGCCTGTTTTTCACTGGAGTTAACTATGTAAGTATGTCAGCAGAGCTCCTAACTATGATGCAGAAGATACCAGCAAAACATAGTTTATACTAATATAGTTAATTTTTTGGCACCTATTTTAGTTTTTTTTTATATGACAGTAAACTCTCTGTGTCTGTTCCCCACTTGTTTTGTGTACTGAAATATTTCAGTGGCAAACAGAAGCCTGGGATGTCATCTGCTACCTTCTGCCAGAGCTTGCCCACAAGCTATGAGTGGGGACTGTGGCTCCCTGCCGGGCTTGCCTGCTCTCCCCTCCCTGCGCCTGTCTCCCTGCTCCCATCACAGAGCTGGTGGGCAGCACAGTCCTGGCCCTCTTGGTCTTCAATAGCTTTGTGACAATCAAGAGCATTTTTCTTGTCATCACCTACACACCAGTAACAGCCAAACACAATTTTCAGGGTGTAAAACTGAAACTCAAGTCAGCACCCTTGAGAAACACATATCTCTGCTTGAAGGCACTCTGCTAGTGCAAATGATCAGGTGACTTACCCTGGGAACAGTTACAGCCACATCTATATATTTTTTATATATATATCTATATATGTTCTAATAAACACTGAGAACACAAATAACTGCCCCCACAAACAATGCATGAACTTTGCCGAGACTCCAAAATACAATTCATGGGACCTGACCAAATAAACAAATTCTGTGAAAAGAAAGAGAAAGACATTATTTTTTGCTGCAATTATTATCTTCTCTTTTTCTAAGACCTGATGAGTGAAGTTCTTAAAACAACATTATGGGAGAAAAGGTAGAGTGAAAGAAAAAATCAATACAGCAATCAGCTTTCTGTGATCTCAGGGCTATTGTGTTAACGCAGAAAATGAAATTGTTTTCTAAAATGTGATTCGATTTTAACTCTTCCCGTGATTAAACCAAAATAGAAATAGTATCATAAAGACAACTTTCTCCTATGAGTTGCAAAGCTATATTTGGTCCTCAAGTACAATTAATAAACCCAGGCCAAAAATAAATGTTTCAGCATTAACAATGACAGTTTGAATGTGCAAAGTTTGCTGTCAAGGGTTTTGGGAATCGCAGCTCCTGCTGGGAGATGGAAAAACATATTTAGCTGCTTCTGGCTCCCCTGTTTGTACGTATTTTCTTCAGGGAAGTGTCAAATGCTTAAATATGTCAAGATACATTTCATGCTGGGATATCACTAAACTTTAGTTCTTGTGGATATATACCTTTCAACCTCCATAGCTGAAACTGGGGATACAAAATGTATCAAAGACTCAACAGAAAAAAATTATTCACACTAAAGTTTTAAAATATTGTGAAGTTCATTCCCTCAGTGAAAATAATTCTTTGATAATATCCTTTCACTTCATGTGAGCTATATTAGGTGATGGGGTACCATATTCAAAGATAATTTAATTTGGGAATTATTTGAAGAAGGTCTCTTGAAATGAGTCACATAAAATGGAAAATTAGAAGTCTGGATGTCACTTTTGACAATCAGCTGAAGACAAACATCTGATTTTGCATACGCTATACAGGTCTATTCTATAATCATTTCTCTAACCTATTAGGGAGGTTAAAATGTTTCCCCAAACACAAGTAATTTTTGGTTAGTTTCAAAGGGGGATTTCAAGGGCCCATTTCAGTTGTGTTTTCGTAACCCTATATCAGGGAATTGCTCTTTTTACCTTGCTGAGTAGAGTCACTCTGCAAGTGGGAAAACATACAATCCTGATACTCTGTTTTGTTTTCTGACTGAAATGTTCTAGGTTAAAAGGGTGTCACTAACTCCAAATATTAATGAAAATTACTGAAGTCCAATTTGTCTTCATGGCCTCTGTACAATTCTCTGAAAACTATCTTCCTAATTGCCGTTTCCCTGTGCACCAAGGTGTTTCAGAGTATTCCTGGAGTGTAAGAGCATAGCTTCACACGCTGGGAGGGAGGGTGGTTCTGCACCTGGGAATGAGTAGTGAGCTAAAGTCACCTCCTCCAAGTTTTTTTAATGTAGTACACAGCTTCATATTCCAGAGAATAACACCGCTAACTCCCTACCCGTGTCTCCGAGTGAGGAAGGAGTACTGACATGAGAGTGCTTTCACTGCTCATTTCATGTGGCTACAGATTTGATGAGGACTGTGCATGAGGAAGAGCTTGCAGGGAGAGGAGGTAGGAAAAGTCTGCTCTTTCCTGCAGATGCCTTGCTGGCCTCCTAGGGAAAGAGAGGGGCTCACTGCCCGTGTGTTTCTCTCCTGTGTTCCCTAATAATTTTACTCTTTCCAAGGAGATTAAAGTCTTGCTCTTTGAACTTCTGCTTCAGATTGTAAGCATTGATGTCTCCACACCAGTAACAGGCAGCCTTGGAAGCAGGTGCTTTGGGATACTTAATGATGGCAGAGAAATGTCAGTATTCTGCAGTGCAAAGATTTAGGGAATTGAAAAATAAGATGTATATGGCAAGAAGAAGTATTAAAAAAATAACCATTATGAAAGAAGGCTTGGAAATTCTCACACAGCCTAAGCAAAGCAAAGTATTTTATTATTTTACTTTAACAGCCCCTAGGAGGGTATAAAAGTCTTCAAAGTATCCATGCAAAGCGAAAATTCTCAGCTCAGCTCTGCCATGATGAAAATAAGGACAAAATCCTACTCTCCAGAAGGCACTGGAGGGTGAAGGAAGGAAAAATAGCCTTATGCTCTCCCCTACCCCAAATCCAGTGTTGTTACTTGGCAGACTTGTGTGCAACACGGTGGAGAAATGTGACTGTAAAATAAGATGGAGTAAAGATGTAGGCATTCTTTCTTTTAAAAAGGTCAGTGCGAGAAAGAGAAATGTGCCTTTTAGTCACCATGCAGGCCTGGCCCAAGACCTGGGGGTAATTCATAGCAAGAACTCATTGAGGGGGAAAGAAGATGATCAGGAAAGAGTTTTTGAGGCAATGGTGAGATTTGGGAGAGTGCAGAAAAAGATGCTAGTAAGAAAACTTAATATGAACTAATTTGTGATCTGAGAAAAATCTCGTCTGAGACAATAATTCAGATTGGCAGGGATTGAAATATTTATAAAACTGAGCCTGAAGAACAAGGATAATTGACCTCAGAGGGAATCACAGAGAGCTGGCTACTGAGTGCTAGGACCACTTTGATATATTACTATCATTAGTGCTGGCTTGGATCTTGTTCCAAAATAGTCTACATTATTTTTCACTTTATCCCATCACTCCTTTCAAGGTGTCCACAGGACATGAGAGAATAATAATGATTCTTGACAAAATTGTAATAAGAAAATGCAGCTGAACTATCTAATAGTGTATATATGCCTGTGTAACTACAGAAGGGCTTTAACTATTGCTCTTGCCTACTCCTTTCTGTTCTACCAACAGACCCCTTACGATAGGCAGAAGTGCCTGTAAAAGAATGAAAAATTTTAAAAATGACTGTTTATTAAGAAGAGGCAAATTCTCAGATTTCAGGAAAATGCCCAAAAAAAGTTCACATAGGACCACCTTGTGTGCTCTGGCAAAGGTCAAGCACCGGAGCCATATAAGTGAGTGGGAGGAATATGTCAGAGTTGGAGCTGTGGATGATCCATTTGAGCCACACCTACTACCAGACTTTGATCCTGCACTTGATTCTATAGTTGGCTCCTCAGCTACTTCTACAAAACCTTACTCTAGGAAACGCCAGCTTGAACAGCCAGTTTCAGGACAGGAGTCTTATATCTAGAGGTTCTGTGGAGTGCCTTTGGTACTACAAAATGAGTAAGGAAAAACTACAGACCACAACTTTATCCTAACAGATTTCTTACTTTAGCAGACATCTATAAGAAAAGATACTGAAATGTTCTTACTTTCTTCAGAAAGATCATTTTCTTCTGCTTCTCTTTCCATTTCTTTACACCATCCTTCCATTCTCTTAGTTTCAGTATGAAGCAACTTCATAAACCAAGAGCCGTCCCGTCGACAAGGAGACATTCGACCTGTCTCTACTGTCTCAATGGCTGGCTCTAGCCAGGGTTCTGGTGGTGGCAGGTTTGAGGTGTCAACTGGGGTCCTATAATCTTCTCTGTAACTGAACAGTCCCTGTGTCCGTACAGTTCTCACTGCGCTGTATTGAGTGGGTGTGCTGGGCTCGGAGTGCTGCTGGAATGACGAGCCAAACTGAAGTCCCTTGTCCTCCATGGTGATGTGGCCTGGGAAGCCCTCCAGTTCCAGGTCAGCCTGGACAGCTGCTGTTACACTGTTTGAGCGCTTGAATCGTCCGTGTCTTGGTGAAGAGGGAAGAAAGAAAAGAGATTAAGATGTATAAATACATACACCATTATACAGAAATAATGTCTTAATGAATGGATTCTGGTTTTCTCCTTGGACTTTATGTTGAATATTTTTTCTTTGTGCATATCTCACTAAAATAAGACAGCAAGTAACAACAGAGAGGAAAACCAAAATGCATAGTGGCATCATTGATCTGAGCAAAGATACAGAAGAAAATCATTTAAATTATCTCTGGAAGCAAATATTGATTTATTCTCATACTACAAAATACCATGTATCATTACTAAGTGAACTGGAAAGGACTAGCAGAACTGCAGAGTTACAACTCCTGATATAAGCTTGTAAAGTACATGTATTAAAAACTTTCAAATATTAAGAATTGTAATTAGATAAAATCTGAAAATCTGCTAAATTAGGACTACTGCAAATCCTTTAATGAAAGACAAATAGTAGCGGTAGGTTTAGGACTGTGGTATTTTTTACTTGCCTCATAGGATGGCCATTAAATGTTGATTTTCTATTGTGATATGCCAATGAATAATGACATTTTGGAAAAGCTTTCTGTTAAAATGTTACACAGAGAAGCAAAGATTATTTGTGAAATCTTTTCACATCTGAGCCTATTGTTTCAAGTTACTTGTAGTCAATGATGGTAAAAGGCAACTAGCAGCCTGACAGCTGCGGTGAACTGAGATAATGATCCTAGTCCAGTACTTCACACGCAGTGGCTGCTGGTGAACTGAGATAATGATCCTAGTCCAGTACTTCACACGCAGTGGCTGCTGGGGATAACCTGTGGGTTAGTACATTGGCCAGCAGATTTACAAAGCTAGAGAAGGACTGAACAAGCCGATTCTAGTTTAGGATAAAGGTACCATGGGTTACCTGCTAACCATTATATCCCCCTGTGTGGACTGGGAAAGCCTGGATCAGCATGAGAGGTCGATCAAAGTTAAGAGCATTCCACTATATAGCTCATTGTATTTGTTCTGCCAGTAACAAAATTATATTAATCCACTACTTTAATTTAAAACTTTCATTTCCATCCCTCCAGTTAAAAACTGGAAAGTTAACTAAATATTAAGCAACTGCAAAGTAATCTCTGCAAATGTCACCAAATGACCAGCATGCATATAAGAAATTTGGCTTTGTGAATTATTTAGGGGCAGCACTTGCCAGATGTTTGTTATTAACTCTATTTACAAATGTGCATTATGTTATGAAAGACCACAGATTTTTGTACGTGTGAATTACCGTTTTTCATCTTCCACTTGTATTCCAACAGAGTGATATTCCCGTAGGCCTCTGCTTTCTGTATCTGAATCAGTTGCTGTTTCCACCTAATTCAACACAAAAGATACATCTGAAGAGTAAGCACAGCACTGACAACTCAGCACTATTTCTACCTGCACTCATTCAAAATTAATTATATATTTCCTCTCTTACTGCTAAGAAACACCTAGCACTGTAAGATAAATGAAATAGGTATTCAGCCTGGTGTCATTGTTTTGGTGCTCTGCTTTATAAAGCTCTGCAGAAGCACTGCTGCTGTGCAATGTAATTCCCTATTTCAAACCTAAGCAGATGCAATTACTCAGTTCAATGGAAGCAGGGAGTAAGCTTGGTCTGGAAGAGCTGTTCTTAGAACGCAGAATCTACGGGATAGCCCCTTTTTATATTATTATAAACCAGTCTCATTATAGCCCTTGATTTACAAAATAAAATAAAATCTCAAGTAGCTCAATAAACTTGCGAGTGATAAAAAGAAATGCTGCAATGAAATTTTATCGACAACTGCGTTGACAAATATAGAACCATTTAAATGATGCGATGGATACCACAGAATGCCATATCTCACCTTTTAAAATAACATAGTCTTGGAAATGCAAGTAATTGATGCACTTTTTATAGTATTCCCATCTAAAATACACTTACCAAAATATATTCACAGTTGTTTTCTTCAAAACTGAGACCACATTGCTTCTGCAAGTTTCTGTGGGATTTTATGTAACACTCCCCACCACCACACCGCCCCCAGGTCTTTGACACAGACATAACGAGTACTGCACTATGCAAATTACATTGAATCAAGGGAGAGTCAGGAAAAAAGAAAAGGAGTAAACTGACTTTTCCCTTTGAATAATATTTTTACTGTTAATTAAAATAAATAGTATCAGCAACTAGTTTTTCAATACGCACTCTCTGTGTGTGAATTCAAAGAGTATTTCCTATGAAGAAGACAAGATAGCTTTCCCCTCGGTGCGGTCACAGGCACCTCTGGAAGGAGCCCAATGGCCTTTGCGGCTGTCTCTTGCTGCACAGTTCCAATCCCACCAGGTTTCTGGAAGGATGCAGTGAGAAGGGGGAAGCAGGGTGGAAGTGAATGTACATGTGGACTATACTTCTTGAAGAAGCCAGTTGCTGGTAACTTCTCTTTCTATCTTCAGGCTGTAGCTCCATGTACATTTGCAGTGAAGGGAACTCCAGCCAGTAATGAGTACGTGCTCCTATTTACCTGGGTGGGGGTCTTGGAGATCTTCAAGAAAACAGCTAGTGCAGGAACTTTTTAGTAAATGTTAACATGCTGGAACTGTACAGTATTGTTTCAGGCACAGGTTTGCTAAAAGCTCTGGATGTCAGCGTGGCAACTGTCAGGGAAAGATGCACTTCCCAGCAATTCCACTTATTTACATGAGGTCTAGGGGAACGTACGCTCTGCTGTGTTTCCACCTTGGCAGTTGCATGGAAGCTGGCTATACTCACTTGGTCGGGCAGCGCATTGAGAAAACTAAGATATCACGCTTGGGAACAGTCTCCAGGATTTGGTGTTAGTATAAAAAGATCTCTGTTGATGTTGGCAGTGAAAAAAAGTCTTGACCACAAAGGTAGGCAACCCAACAACAGGCAAGCTGGTTTCCTAGCTAAGGTGGATCTTGGCTGCAACATGAGTGAGAAGCTTAAGCTGTACTTGGAGGGTCACCCTCTCCTGAAAGAACATTGGTGTAAGTACAACAGCCATAAGGTCCAATTTCGTAGCGCAAGAATAGCTGTCAGGAAAGACATCCTTATTTATAGCATCCAAAAGAGTCTTGAATAATAAGTTCAAGTGAGGGACTTGGCACTCACTTAGCCCTTCCAGGGACGTGAGAAAAGCTGCATATAAAACATCTTCATTAGAGACCAGTGAGCAGAAGTGAATTAACTGGGCCAAGAATGAGATACTCGTCTAACCTGCTGGGGGGGAGCAGAGAGGCAAGCTACACTTGCAGCCTTGACTACCGTGATGAGGGCTCAGTCAATTATGCACAGGGAGAAACCCTTTTGATGTTGAAATCTATAGCAACATCTGGAGTGATCAGGAAGCCTAAACTGTTGCTAAGAGCTATTGATTTGGCTTTACCCCCTAAGCAACCAGAGTGAGTCTGAGTTAAAACATATTATTTAGGAACTTGCTGAGTTTAAACTACAATAAATAATGCCATCAAAAGGCAGGTCTTCAAACAGGCATTTTGCCTCCTTCTGGAGATAAGAAGACTGGAAGATCTTGTTAAAGTTGCAGAGACCATGACCTTCCAAGCCATATCTGATGCATCACGTAATACCTGTGAAAAAGCCAGAGGTGTTACCTTGATCTCAGACAGAGTCAGTATAAAGCACTTACTGGAGGGGGAGAGTGACAAAGGAGACTGTAATTTGTGTTATTAAAGAAGAGAAAGCACTTGGCAGTTTTGAAAGTGACACTGGAGGGATGGTTAAGATCATCTTCAGAAGATGCAGTGGTTATTAAAGTAGGTGATAATGATACAGGAAATCTAATTTCCTGAGCATTTCCAGTCTATTGTCTTGGTAGTGAACAAGCAGGAAACAAGTAATTACCAGGAAATACTAGCAGATTTAATTGTGGCCTTACAGACTTAGCAAAGATAGACAAATATCTGGTAGTGTTGATGTCACGTTATGAGAACATTGAGTTTCATGCATTCTCCAAAAGGATGCATGGAGGTCTGAGAACTTTGTTTCCTAAGCCATGGAAACATAGTGCCAGCTATGATAGAAGGCAGAGGATGAATCTTCTGCAGAATCTGTGTTCAAAGTGAACACAGTGAAAGGTAACTGGCTGGTGTGGTTGATACCCTAGAAAAAAGGGATGCCATCCAGAGGGACCTTGACAGGCTAGAGAGGTAACCCTGTGCAAACCTCATAAAGTTCAACAAAACCAAGTGCAAGATCCCGTGCATGTGTCAGGGCAATCCCAAACACAGATACAGGCTGGGCAATGAGTGGATTGAGAGCAGCCCTGTGGAAAAGGACTTGGGGGGTATTGGTGGATGGAAAACTGATCATGAGCTGGCAACCTGCACTCGCAGTCCAGAAAGTGAATTGCATCCTAGGCTGCAAGTGTGGCCAGCAGATTGAGGAGGTGATTCTCCCGCCCCATTCTGCTCTGTTGAGACTCCACCTAGAGTACTGTATTCAGCTCTAGGGCCCCCAGCATGAGAAAGTCATGCTGGGGGCATGCTTAAGCAGGTCCAGAGGAGGGACATGAAGATTATCAGAGGATTGGAGCACCTCCCCTGTGAGGACAGGCTGAGAGACTTGGGGTTTTTCAGTCTGGAGAAGAGAAGGCTCCAGGGAGACCTTATAGAAGCCTTGCAGAACTTAAAGAGGGCCTACAGGAAAGATGGGGAGGGACTCTTTATCAAGGAATGTCGTGACAGGACAAGGGATAATGACTTTAAACTGAAAGAGGGTAGATTTAGATTAGATGTAAGGAGGAAATTCTTCACTGTGAGGACAGTGAGTCACGGAAACAGGTTGCCCAGAGGAGTTGTGGATGCCCACTCCCTGGAAGTATTCAAGGCCAAGCTGAATGGGGCTTTGAGCAACCTGATCTAGTGGAAAGTGTTCCTTACCATGGCAGGGGAGTTGAAACTAGATGATCTTTAAGGTCCCTTCCAACCCAAGTCATTCTATGATGCTATTCTATTCTGTGATTCTATTCAACTAAGTCCAAGGAGACTGATATCACTACTTTCACTGGTGGGATTGTTGACTGAGATCCTTGAATTTGTTTGGATGAACTGCAGCTTCAGATTATGGTGTCGGTGATGCAGGCACAGGCTCCACAGCATTACAAGCCTGAAGGTCTGACAAGGGAAAAGATGTTTGTGGGTGGCCAGGCTGAGGGAGGTGGGCGGATGGGAACACAGGGATTCATCAGGGCCTCCTGCTCACCTACATGACTCAGCACAGAAGGGCAGGATATCACGTGCCAGACCAGGCCTGAGCCAAAGACAGACAAAAGAAGCTAAGCTGACATTTTACGTATGTCAGTCTTTGCCTTCAGTTCCTTCTAAACCATTGCTTTTCCTTCATAGAGTGATACCCTTAGGATGACCATTTCTACCTCCTATGCTCCTTGGGACCTACTGAATGAAATTCTGGGGAATGAGGTGGAGGCCAGTGTTGCTTGGCATGGAAATAGGCTAAGGAAGGTCAATGGTATCATACTTGTGGGGCTAACATACAGCTGGTGGAGGTGGGCAATTGTCAATGGACAGCAAAGAGACTTTTGCCTTCTGTAAGGATGTCTCAGCTGCTCGGACATACTGCTGTTGGAAACTTGGAGGTCTAAAGATAAAAACAAGGGAAGATCCCTACAGAGAACATGAATTTGGCCAATCGATGTTGTCGGAACAGAGCAGACAAACTGACAACACACACTGTATTGCATATCAAAAGTGTATCTGTTTTTGCCAACTACATTGTTTGGTTTAGTAACAGACAGCATGTCTTCTTTTGAACTCTGCTTCTGATGTGTGGAGGCAGATTTTCCTTTTATATTTTACAGAAGCTGGGATCTTTCCATTGATGCAACACATTGAGAAAAAGTCTTCTTTCATCTACCTGTTTTCAAGTGTTTTCTTGATATTTCACCTAGTATACCCTGAATAATTTGCTCAATATGCAATTGACACATAGAATTTATGGGCATAAATGAAGTAATCTGCTCTAAAATTTTATTCAAAACAAAATTATCAGGAAAATGAGAGCCCAGGTATCAAAATAAAAATGACATTAGTTACCTCTAAGTATAAACTCTTGCCAAATTATCCTTCCCTCCAGCTTGCCAAGGCTGACACTGACTAAATGACCTGATGATTGCCTTCATATTTTAATGCTTTCATTTCCTCACTGTGCCTTGTCACAGCAGGAGAATGCCAAGTTTTTCTTGCGTATGTGCAATCTAGGATTGTAAATACTATAACAACCAACAAAAAAATAGATCTGGAAAATGGAGGCAAATGCCAACACAAGTAAAAGTGGGAAATAACAAAATAATTTGCACTCACAAAGAAACAAATGAACAAATAAATTGCATTTCTGAATGACAGATATTATAAAGACTCCTGCTAGAAGACAGCAGGAAACCCTTTAGATTTAATCAGATTGGCCAGGCTAGATTCAAATGAGCAGAGGAGAAAAAGTAATACGTTTGGTTTGATTGTGTGGCTCCTGAAATTCAAATACATCTTAATAAATCTGTTGTTATTCTCCATGATTCATTATTGTTTTAATACTTGCCTGGGTTCTAAAAGCCTTAATATTTTCAAATTTGCCCACAATTGCAGTAAAGCAAAATACTGTGACAAATTATATGTCTATCTCTTTATGAGGGAGTCTCACACAGAAAAGGAAACATAAAACCAGCTAGACTCTGATGAAAAGCAGAAGAAAGAGCTGGAGTAGATCTAATATAGCAGGTCATCTTATTCTCTCCTTGCAAACAAAGAACTAAAATTCCTTTAAAAATTTGTCATTTTATGACATGAAAAATGTTGGTTTTATTAGAATCGTATAATCACAGAATGTATTGGATTGGAAGGGGCCTCTAAAGGCCACCTCGTCCAACCCCCCTACAATAAGCAGGGACATCTCTAACTAGGTCAGGTTGCTCAGAGCCCCATCAAGCCTGAGCTGTATTGCTTTATAGTATGCCCATAAGGCTTGTAATTTTAATAGTAACCATAACAGAGCATTTTGAGATTATTTCTATCTTATTTGTCTTACCTTTCCCAAAGGAATAACACTTCCCTCCACATTTTTTTCCGCCAATACAAGGAGCAGATAATACTATGAATCCTCTGTGATGGGTCACTGCTGACCGATTCAGCTCAAAATTTGAAAAGTATCAGATACTGGGATAGACATGGTAATAAATGATCTGCAAGTGAATTATACTAACACAAAATTATTTGAAGAAATTCAAATCACTATTGCAAATAACTTGCTTGTCATAATCAATCTTGGTTTGTTTATAGGAACTCATTCTAGAAAGGGATGCACGAACAGACTAAATGAATTCTTCAAAGTATTTACTAAGCCTTTTTAGCTGATAATTTTAATTACTTAACAGCAATCTTTATTTCTGTATTAAAGTACTATTCTGCTTTTAAACATGAGCACTGCAACATAACATTGTAATGTCCTAAAAATTCCAGTCTAAGCTTCTATACACACACTCTCTAAAGGAAGCTTGAATATCAATGCATAATAAAACAGATTTTAACCTGGTGTCTTTCGCTTCTCTCTCATAAGCATCAGTAATAAGAGTCCTTCAGGCCACATTATCTCTCCCCATGCAACTTCACAGCCCTCAATGGGTTTTTACTGCTGTAACTGATTTGTTATATAATTAGAATTTAATAAACAATATCCCTGATGATGCACAGGAAGGGAAATAATTCACCTTTCCTCTCTCACATAGGCTTCTCAGCGATAACAAGAAAGTACTACATTTGACACTAGATCAAGTACATGTAATTGTGAAGGCAGATATAACCATTCTTAGGTACAGGGAGATCTCATTTGTATGCAGTAACTTCAAAGTAGGAAAAATACTTCAAATAAAACTACAGTACTGCTACTGCTTTCTGTAACTGATGGCATACTTTTATCAGCCAAAAAACATATATTCTTTCAAAATAATTCTTAGAACCCCCCCAAAATAAATCTACACTTTCATGCTTGAGTGATTTTTAATGCCTCACCACAGGGCTCCATTTTGCTACTCCACTACTTCCCAGCAGAACATCTGAACTACTTAAACAGGTTGTGTGGCATTGTGCATGCTAATTACCAGAGGGATACCCTACAATGGGTTGAAAATTTCTGCCAATTTTTTAAGAAAGGATTTTTTTGCCAAAAATGCATGCCGGCCTTTAGAAATGATATTTGTGTCAAGCTGATATGAGATAACAACAACAAAATGATTCACACAGCAGCCCATAACTTTTTTTGGCACATTTAATGCTAAGTGGCAAATTGTTCTGAACCAACAACTATTCTGCAAGGCAGCACTCTGTGTCTTCTGCACTTTGAATCTTTTCTCATGTTAGGTGGCAGTTAAGAAAACAAGTGACAATAATTTGTGAAAAGAGTAAAAAATGAGATGGCTTTAAAATAACCGTAGCTTTGTTTTAACTAAAATTCCAACTGCTAAGCTTTTTGACAAGTGAGGAGGCCAAAACGTAACCACTGGCTGCGAACTCTGCTAACCACCTAAGCCTGTGAATTCTGACTCATCTATATATTTGCATATATATATGTATCTGTATAGGTCAATGTTAACTCTAAAGGTCAGTTGACACCTCCACAGAGGTGTTATCAAAACTTTCACTGACTTCTGCAGGCCAAGGACTTCACTCACTTCTCTCACAAAAGCACAGTCTGACAGTGATTTTAGGAGGAGAATGAACAATGCTTACCCCAAAACTTTGGATCACTTATGATCCAAAGACGAATGCAATCAATGTGAATATTTCTTTTGATTGCTATGTATACACTGAAATAGAGCACTGACAAGGATGGCATATCCTAAACAGTGCAAAGAAAATGCAGATGCTCATCCAAGTAAGTATGCCATGTAGGAACGAAATGCTTTGCCTTAAAGGGAAATTCCAGTTTGAGACTGCAGAGTTTTTTGAACAAAGTTTTTACCATACAATGCTAACAATTTCATTTTATGTGTGTATATATATATATATATATTTTTTTTTTTTTAACACAAAAAATTAGGCAGGTGAGCTATTTCTCCTGAATATAGATTTTGATTTATAAGAATGATTTGTGTAATGAAGATTCTGGAGATTGGAAAAAAAACTAGATATTTTGAAGTGTTATCTTCTGACAATAAATGAAGATGACAGAGTCCATTCTCTATGCTACAGTTAGTGCTTATCTCCAAAAATACCATAATAAATCAGCCTCCACACAACATTTGTTTCCATCTCATCTACTTCCAGGGTTTCTGTTCTTGAAATCTTTTAAATAGAGAAGAAATAAAGGACTGCATGTTTTGAAATATTTGAAATAAATAAGGAGCAATTTCTTGACACGTTTTCTCATATATTTTACAATACAAATACTTTTCATATGAAATGGCTTATAACTAGAGCAGTTTTTGAATGTTAATCATTGGCATATATACAAAAGTGTGTAAAAGAGCAAGGAAAATCCCTGAAAATATAGTAGCAATAACATTGTTCTTGACTTGGTGGTTATTTTACTCTAGACAATCTCTACCCTCCATTTTAATTCAAATGCTTTGATTAGATCTGCTGTCGTGAGAGAAGACAAATATGAAGACTATAGCTACTAATATTACTATAATTTTATTCTTTTATTCTCTCTCTATATATATTCTCAAGAATGTTGACTAAATTTTTAATTCCAGGATCAGTATTTTGCAATTCATCTGAATTTAGGAAGCCATATTTTTTTCCAGTGCCTACTGACACATCTGACAATATTCCTCTTAATTTAAATACAGCAGTGGAAAAAAAACAACCAAAAAAAAAAACCCAAACGAAACCAAAAACTTTGGAAAAGCTTTGTTTCTGCATCTTTTTTTTTGTTCAAAATTCCCATCTGGAATAGGGCTAACATCCCAAGAGATGAGTTACTGCATCTGTGCTGTTCTCTGTTCCTGCAGATGGGGTGCTACTGGCCTTCAGAGTACGTTCAATGTTCCCCTAGGATTATGAATACCAACCCTACGGCACACACTTAGTGTGCCAGGACTTTTTAAAAGGACTTCTATTCATTACATGTACACTACACAGAACATAGATACAAAAAACATGTGTGTGCTAGGCCGGGTCCATAGTAGTTCCACTTGCAGAGGCATCACTGGTTATTATCTCTGTGCCTTTCTGCTTCTGTATGAAGCTCCATTGGCAAACATTCTCCCACCAATGTGTTAAAGGAATGAAACATTAAGAAATGCACAAATTAACCATCCTGATAGCAAATTAATTAATGCAAATAAATGCAAATTCAATGCATTACTCTGGCATGGCATGCGAATAAGAAAAGTAATTTAGTCAATCAAGGAAATATGCAGATAAAAAACATCCTTTTCTAAGGTGCTTTGATGCAAAAGTCAAAAAGAAATTAAATACTTCAACTGTATTTTTGGGGCATAAATTAGTATTTACGTAGTTTGCAATAAGAATATTCTGCCCTGTGTTTTTATTCCTTACAAACCTGGCAACAGAAGTACAACCAAATGCATTTTCTGCTTAGAAATGCTGCAAAAAGGTATTTTTCACACTAGTGTGAAGTTTGAAACTTACTGCAGGAAAAAACCCCAAACAACTAACATGTGTTCTCAGGATACTGTGTCGAGGGTAATTTTGCAGTTTTAACCTTATCTACTGCCAAATGGTACAGCCAAGCAGTTTGTACTCCTCAGAAGGTAACAAACAGCTCGTTCTTCCAAGACCTGCTTTTGCAAACAGTATTTGCCTTTGTCAGTGTGTGCACCTGAGGACCAGTATCACAGGCCAAGAGTTAGATGACAAGTTGCTACAGAAGATCTGCTGCCTCCATGGAAATCATTGCACAGGTGTTTTTGTGGATTATTAGCACATGTTCCTAAACACACTACATACCAAGAAGGGTCAGAGCCCAGTAAAAAGTACTGGTCATCTGCAGTAAGAAACAGGATCAAGTGATGCAAACAAAGTTTCAGAATGAGTTGCTGAAATACCAGGCCTGACTGAAGCAAGACACCAATATTGCTAAATACCACTGTACACAGTAAGAGATAAGAACAACGCTAGGTACTATTCCTTCTGAAGAGTACGTTTCAGATTAGGGGCTAAAAGGTACCAAAATTTGCTGCTCCTCTGAGCTTTTCACTGTTACATCCTACGCCTCTTCTCTGAACAATTTAAGATACACTGATTTGTAAAACATTTGAAAAGTAGCCATCTGAATATTTTGCCATTGCTGCTAAACTGCATTCTAATCTTCTGCACCTAAAGAAGCAGAAGCAAATACTTTTACGTCAAGAAACGGACAAACAACTTGCTGGCAAAGCCTGTGCTTTCCCATTAGTCTAATATGCTGTGGAACAGCAAAATTACACCATGCTAAGGTGTTAAACAGTGAAGTTCAATCAGTAGCTGTGACATGCTTAACCCAAATACTTTTATCTGATTGTATTTTTAAATTAATGGATAGGGAATTACTACTTTTAAAAGAAAATAATATACTTCCTAGTAGATGAACAGTCACTGACTGGGCTTTGTTACGTAAAGTATTACCTTCTCTAGATCTATGTTGCTGTCTCCACAAAACCTGTAACTGTGCCAAAACACATAGCATTTCTATAGTTAATCTGGCAAAAGTAGAGATTTTTAAGCAGAGAAGTGACCGTAGTGATGTAAAAGTAACATTCACATACTTAAAATTACGCATATGTCTAAGTAATGGCAGAGGAGAAGCCAAAGTTTTCAACGCCTGCTGTGTCTCCAAGGACTTTGCATTCATTGCAAGTTCAAGTATCTGATTTTTATTACCACTTCGTATTTCCTTGAGATTTAAACAAATGAGTATTGCCATCTATAGTGCTTTCCATTTAGTAGAAGGAATAGTGTTCAGAATTCCTATTTGGAATCACCTTATTTCATTCACTTGAAACAACACAGTGTAGCTGAGGTTTCCTGACAGATATTTTGACAGGTGACAGAAATATTCCATTTTTTTGGTGGACAAATGAAGGAATGCTCAAAGACTGTGCTTATTGATGTCATTTCATTACTTGCCATCTATAATTATGCTGTATCTAGACCAGAACATTTCTTCCTCTTCCTTGGTACCTTCTCCCCAGCATAACAAAAAGTAAATGACAGAGAGGGCCCTTTTTAGGTAGAATAACTTGAAGATCCATCAGCATTACACATTTTCCAAGGTCAAAAGAGAAAGATAATGGAAAAAATAGTCAAGCATTTTAAAGCTGGCGTAATTCTATAAAAAGGACTGTGAATTCATGGAGGGAAGGAGATGAACATGCTGTTCACCTGTGGCTCTGCAGTATAATTTTCATATCAAGTGTTAATGACAGGTAACCTCCCTAGAGATTTATTCATTCATTTTCTTCCAGGTACAGCATATTAGCTGAAGACTTTTCTGCACAGCCATGTTGCCATGATGTGAATTACAATTAATGCTAAGCAGCCAGGGGTTGTTTGTTAGATTATTAGAGCCACTGAAGCTGAATGACTCATTCTATGCTATTTACAGAAGGAAGGCAAGCAATTCATCACAGACAGATGTTAATGATAGGCTACCTGGATCCCTATAGAGGAACGTCGACTCTTAAGAAACTCCTCTGCTTTTGTCACTAAAATGGCCTTGTCACTGGTTCGTATTGAGGTGCTCTGGCTCTCAGACGCATGGCGCTGCGCAGCCGCAGTTTCCAAGGCGAGATTCATGGCCTTGTTACTGTCCAAACTGTCGGTGGAGTTGTACATCCCTCGCCCATCCTGCGGCCACGGGGAAATCCTCTGAGTCCGGCTGTCATGATATGCATCCTGGGTGGATTCTGTGCTGCTCTGTGCCGTGACTGAGATCAGTGGCTTGGAAGTGGTACGAGGGGGTACCGGCGGCGGTGTTTTTTTGTAACTTGTGTAAGTTACAGCTATGGAAAGAATGAAAAAAAAAAAGAAGAAAAAGAAAAGGAAAAATCAAGATTAACCCGATGGAAGCTTCACAACAGAAATCACCTTAAAATTACGCTACTCAAACATAATGCAACATAGCACTCTTTGTGAACCTCACTATTAGTTGAAACTGTCTCTTACAGTCAGATGGGTATCCACAACAACATTTTATTTCAACCAAGATGCAAGGGGTGGAAACTGGAGTCCCAGATTATGATGAAGATAAAAGAGTTAGTGAGGATTTGTGTGTGCTAAGACCTGTGCTGGGTAAGTGCACACTGGGGCTTCTCAGGTTGTTTCTGCACGGCATAAAGCTGATAAGAGAAATAAAGGAAGATTTTTTTTCTTTTCTCTTATCATCTGAACTGTGGGCTCTGTATTGATACAGTGTATTAAGAAAGTAGCATCAATATACTGGAAAAAAATATTATTCAGAAACTTCTACTTTTCAGTACGCTACACTTGAACCTTTAAAAATACTTCCATGTCTACTAGCTGGAATTAGGCAAGATGGGCCACTTGCACAAGAAGCATATGTTTTTAAAATACCCACAATACAATTAATAAAAGGAAATTGCAGACATGCAAAAAATGTTACAATGTTTGCAAAGCTACTAGATAGTTGGAGAACAAGCAAAAACCACAACCCCCAAAGCAGTGACTTTTTATCTATCATCCTGCAGTAAACCTTAAAACCTTAGGAAATACACCGAAGTGGGATATACTTAAATGCAGAGAATATGGACATATATATATATATATATATGAAAGTGGGTCTGAAACACCGAGAGAACTGGATATACATGAGCAGAATTAAGACTTCTAGTCTGATGAGCAGACCAAGTCTGAGGCTGTTTTAACACAGATTCTGTCTTGCAGCAAAAGGCTCAATAAAACACCCAAGAAAGCTCTACAGATGCAGAATTGTGCCAATATTACTTCCTTCCAAAATTTGAGATTTCATAGAGATAGATTTTTAGTCATGGAATCATAGAATCACAGAATGCAGTACTCCAGGTGAGGTCTCACTAGGGCAGAGTAGAGGGGGAGGAGGACCTCCCTCGATCTGCTGGACACACTCTTCTTAATGCACCCCAGGATACCATTGGCTTTCTTGGCCACAAGGGCACATTGCTGTCCCATGGATAACTTGTTGTCCACCAGGACTCCAAGGTCCTCCTCCACGGAGCTGCTCTCTAGCAGATTACCTCCCAATCTGTACTGGTCATTAATATCACACAGCTGAATTTTCTAATTGTCTAAACTCACTTTTTTGGTACTAATATGGGCATTTCTGTTATGGAAGTGTTTTTCCCCAAAGCACATATCTTCATAATTCATAAAATTAGCTGCTGATACAAAAATGCATATCACTTATTTATGTACAGGAAAATCAAGTTCAATTAATTTCTTGTATAATTGCAGGAAGATAAGGAAAATTATTATGTTTCGCCATACCACTAATACTGAAATAGAATAATGTATACATGCAGAGACCAGGATAGTGAGTGAGTTAAGGAAAAGGTTTGCCTTTTTCTGGTGTTGTTAAATGCACTGGACATTGTGACTGTGACTCAGGAACCCTTGGAATTGGGTTTACTTGAGTCCAAAAGGATTCTACAAGAGTTCCTCTTCCCATGATACAAATATGGGCTGATAAACAATGAAGTCAGGAGTGCCTCTCTCATCATGGTTTTTTGACATGAGGCTCCATTGCAGCTCTTTGGAAAGAAGAGACCAGTTTAGGAATTTGCTGATACTTGCTAAGCCTATGGGAAAAGTGAGCCTAGAGAGGACTACTTGTAAATTTTGATTCTTGATAATCATAAATAAAAGGGTGATCATAAACAAAAGAGTGCTAGGCAGAGCTAGGAAGTTAAGACCTTCATTTGAAGCACATTTTGAATTACTACTGATGCTGCTTGGTTCTGGTAGAGATTTAAAGAGAGTCTTGCTCTGAGCTAAATTGCTCTAACAGAGTGAAACATGAAAACATGCTCTTCAGATTCTGAGACTGTGTGCTTATTTGAAGTGCCATTTTGTTGTCCTATCACCAATCTTATCTCCTGTCAGTTTTTTTTTTAACCAGCAGTTAAGAAGAAAGAAAAATCCAATATTTTTCAGGCACTTTAGGGAATACAGAAAGTTCATGAAGGAAGGGAGAGGCTGTAAAGCTTGAAAATTAAGACAGTGTCTTAAGAGCTCAGGCAGTGGCTCAAAGGAATGTTTCCACTAAGAGAGTTGCCATAATACTGCTCCCCTGCCTTCCTCCTGCAAATATAGATGCAAGTGATCAAAGTGCTAGGAAATGTTAGAAATAGAGACAATGGGGTGAAATAGGGTGAATGAAATCCAGAATCAGAAGCTATTTTTACCTATAACATAAGACAGGTTATCACTGTTATAACTAATTTACTAGTTTTTGCTGTCTGTCTTCATGCAAAAGAATAGCAGTGAATAATGAAGCATATGGTAAATGTGATAATGAAACATCACAAGCAAGTATATCCCTACTACTTGGGCAGCAGATCACTTCTATGTCTAATGAATATAAATGTTACACTTCTGTTGCAACCCTTCATAGCTAACTTAATCTTCATTTACATTTCTAAAAAATAAAAATTCTCCTTGTGGCAAAACCGAAACAGTCCCTTTTTTTTTTTTTTTTAATCCCCTAGGCTTGAATGTTTTATTCTGGAACTTTCTAACTGTTCCAGTGGAGTGATATGTCTCAAAGCCACCAAGAATTACAGTTACTGCAGTATTCTGGCAAATATTTGATCATGAGCACTAAATAGGAATAAAAAAAATCCCACAGATGTTGAACAAGGAGAAGAAACCAGGAGAAAGACTGAAATTTCATGAGGAGCTGGCTACCTATTTACAGTGAAGCATGGCAGGAAGAAATCCGATTAATTTCTAAGCTACAGTTACAGAGATCAAATATTGAGCAGGGAATAAAAAAATCCATCTCTACATAGTTAATGAGTTCATATCTGGAACAGCAGTTTCAGAGCCACAGAAATCTGGGGCTAACTGGAGACCATAACAAAATCAGGTAAGAAGATGGAAGCGTAAATTTGCAAGGCAAATCTTGCTGCCAAATTTTACTTGCTTTAATCACTCAAGCAGTTCTAGTGAAGTAAATGGGATAACTTAGATGAATAAGGTGACCAAGACTTGTCTCAGGTAAACTTGGTATGTGTAGCTAACTTAAGAGATGACTACATAATAGATTAGGGGATTGTTAAAGGAGAAGAGTAACCCTGTAATCCCTAGTTTACTGTTTATACATGGTCTTAGATCTCTAAGAAATAAGTATTGGCTTAAGGTCTGAAGCATGAAATTTTATGTCACTTTCAAATTTTTTTCCATTAATTATTACATCTGTGAATGTTCCTGTTATCAGCATTAATGTCTTTTTCTGTCATGTCCAATTCTTGGCCATAGCAGTCATACATACCACACATTACATATGGGAGGAAACATTTCCTTTTCCTAACAGAAAATTAAATTCCTTTTCATTTATCATCCCCTTCTTACGCTAATGGCCAGGAGCTCCTGTCAGCTTTGCATCATTTGCTACTTTGCAGATTTTATTAGCCTTAGTGGTTATTAGTTCAAAGTAAGCACATAAAACCTCCACAGCTCTGCTTCATGTCTTCCCCATTTTTTGGTCCACCATTGTACGAGCTGTGGTGGGTTTTGCAGTCCCTGCAGGAGAGCTGATGCTGGGCAATGCAGCCCTGGGCTACCAAGTGCTGGCCAAGGACAGTGCCCGAGTAACTCCAGCCAGGGCACTGATGCTGAAAACTGAACTCGAAATAAGGAGACTGGGATAGAGGATCTTTGTCTTCATTGACAGGAGGACAAGCTGGGTGTCAGAGCAGGACAACGGCTGGGGATGAAACACAGCGTGAAGACAGGAGTGTGCAAAAGCAGAGCAGCAGGAGGGCAGAGCTGTTGCAGTACTACTTTAGATTGATATAAATTGTGGACTTCAGCAGAAGCTGAGACATGCTTCATGTCTTGACATATAAAACATCAATCCTGGATAATCTTCTGTTGTTTCTGTGGCTCACAGAAGATGACCAGAGATTTCTGATTTCATTAGTTTTCTGAGTAGTTTTGGCGTGTATATGCTGGGCGTTCCTGACGTCTCTCTCACCAATCCTGCTGCTGAGCAATGAGGCTCAAGCAAAGTAAAAGGACCATGCTGTCAATCAGTTTGTGAAATCTATAGCTGCTCTGAAATGCAAAGATAAGAAAGTAGATGGCACAAGAGGTAAATACATGTTTTGAATGTTTAAACTAAACACAGGAGGAATAAAGAAAAAAACCCTAATATTTTCCTTCTAGTTGTATTCATAGGCTATCTTAATATAGAAAGCTTAATTTATTTTTTGCCTTTTTTAATAAAGCAGAAATAATATTTTTTGGGGAGCTCATAAGATACACTCTATCTCCATCTGTTAGCTTATGATCACCAATGAAAAATGACAAAAATAGTAAAAAACTATTCTAATTCTAAACTATATGGGTATTTTAGACTTCCATTTGAATCAAAGCATTAAGTTTTCAGGTACTTGCCCCAGAGTGCAATCAGCTCCCCTGGATTTGGCTTTATGGAAGGACATTGTTAGAGAAATAGAGATAAAACAAAACAGTTTTGTGCTGCTTCCTAGTGGGCCAGACTAAACGATGATAAAAACCAGGTATGAATTGTTTAGGAGAAAGGAGCAGGTAGCAATGCAGCATAACGTGAGTTAATTTGTCACTCACGCAGAAAAAAGCACAACATATCAATTTGTTATTGTAAGGATGATTGCCTTTATGTAAAGACTGCAGTGCCCATTTATGCCAGCTCCAGTTATCTTCTCCTAGCACATGACTTAGATTTGATACCTTAATTGCCAGATGACCCTCACATACACAAGGTTGCCTATCAGTGGTGAATTTGGTACAGAGGTGGTTACAAGTGATCTGTTCTGTAAACCACTTTAATTTCTTTTATGTGCTTTGTGATGCCAGGCTGGCAAGCACCGGTCAGAACCACAGTATAAGGCGCTATGGCAATACTACAGCATAACCAGGAAGGCAATCTCAGCACTGGAGTTCTGGAAATTAGATGGTTTGGGCACATACGATAGAAATCCAAAGGAAGTTTCCTGATAATTCATAAGTAACAGGATTTCTTTTATTTAATTGATATACCTGGAAGCAGAATATCCCTCTTAATCTACACTGCAGTTGACTAAACTTGCTTAAGGTTACTGTTGCTACAGCCATAGAATTAAGTCAGTTAGTCTGCCCATATTTCAGTGTCAACACTGTTTGTACTAGAAATAAAATGACTACAATAATTCAGTTAACTGCAGGTTATCCTTAGAGATTCACAGACAAAAGGCAGAAAGAGAGACGTGATATATTTGATGAAATATCAGTGCCTGTAGGTGACATTCAGAACACCTTTCAAAAGACAAACTTTTAATAAATCACTGCTGTTGGTCCAGTCACCTGAGGGGTTTATACAAATCAATATAACCAGTAACCACTTAGTCAAAATAACATTATTTAGGCTGAGATCACAAAGTTAACTGGATGATGAATTTACATGAAAGCACCATCAGTTAAAGGAAATGGTTGTCCCTTACGACACACTCAGGAATAAACTGGGTTTTCTCTTTTGTAAGGAGGTTTCTTCAGAAGGAGGATAATTACTCTACAGGGAGTGTGGAGTTGCCCTGGAGGCAGAGCTCCCAAGGGCATGTTGCTGCAGGCAGACAGGGCTTCCCTGAGGAACCACAGCACTAAGAGAAACACGGTGCAGCCTCCCAGGCCGAGGCTAGATCTGCTTTGCACAAGGAATGTGAATGCTAAACCTGAAACCATTTCAGAAGAGGAAAAAAGAGACCTTATCATAATAAAAGGTCACAATTAAACCTAGTCCTGTATGAAAATTCCCAGTTCTGTTTAATATCTTTATCAATGCTCTGGATGAGGAGATTGAGGGCACCCTTAGTAAATTTGCAGGTGACACCAAGTTGAGCAGGAATGTTGCTCTGCTTGAGGGTAGGAAAGTTCTAGAGGGGCGATCTGGACAGACTGGATCAATGGGCTGAGGCCAACGGTGTAAGGTTCAACAAGGCCAAGTGCTAGGTCCTGCACTCGGGTCACAACAACCCCATGCAATACTAGAGGCTTGGGGAATATTATCTGGAAAGCTGCCTGGCAGAAAGCGATCTGGGGGTATTGGTTAACAGCTGGCTGAACATGAGCCAGCAGTGTGCCCAGGTGGCCAACAGCATCCTGGCTTGTATCAGAAATAGTATGGCCAGCAGGACCAGGGAAGTGATTTTTCCCCTGTACTCAGCACTGGTGAGGCTGCACCTTGAATACTGAGCACTGCTTTGAGCCTCTCACTACAAGAATGACATTGAGTTGCTGGAGTGTGCCCAAAGAAGAGCAGTGAAGCCGGTGAAGGGTCTAGAGAACAAGTCTTACAAGGAGCGGCTGAGTGACCTGGCATTGTTTAGCCTGGATAACAGGAGGCTGAGGGGAGACCTTATCACTCTCTACAACTCCCTGAAAGGAGATTGTAGAAAGGTGGGGGTCGGTCCCTTCTCCCAAGTAATAACTGATGGGATGAGACAAAATGGCCTCAAGTTGCGCCAGAGGAGGTTTAGATTAGATATTAGGAAAATCTTCTTCACTGAAAGGATTATCAAGCATTGGACCAGGCTGCCCAAGGAAGTGGTTGAGTAACCATCCTTGGACATATTTAAAAGATGTGTAAATGAGGTGCTTAGTGACATTGTTTAGTGGTGGACTTGGCAGTGTTAGGTTAATGATTGGACTCAATTACCTTAAAGGTCTATTCCAACCTAAACAATTCTATGATTCTATGAAAAAGAGTATTCAGTTTTTGATATAGTCTTT
>JAVSBS010001985.1:0-15663 GCA_033124195.1 Coracias cyanogaster | reverse complement strand
CTAACATGGCTGTCCTTGAATTGCCCCGAAATCTCTTCACAATGCTCCACTATGGTCATCAGAACCTCTGAGCTACTTATTCATATAAGTATATGAGTGGATGCATAATGGTTACTTCTCAAAACAGAGAATGACGAACATTAAAAGATCATTAAGAAATCAAAGGGGACTTTTGAGAAAAAAATCAGCCACTAAAAGAGTTTATTTCCCACAAAAAGAATGAACACTTTGATGATTTTTCTACCAAGCCATGGATGTCAAAATTAATACAAGTCTCTATTTAAAAGAGAGGTTGGTGAGACATGTCTTTTTATATATGCCTCTTGTCAACTTCCATTATACACTACTCTACAATGCCAAACATAATTAAAAGTAATACCTTTAAAGTTCAGTCATAACAAGGTGATTTAGAAATGCTTAGTTTTGACATGTGTAGCCTCTGGCTGCCTGATTAAGAAACAGTGATCAGTGAGAATGAGGGGAAAAGGTTAAGGTAAATTAGTCTGTTTGGATCCAAGTCTACTGTTTTTGATGTTTTCCACCAGTGTCCACTGCAAAGACCTAAACCAGTGATTTGGGGTCTACTTTCTGTTTTCAATGTCGGAGCAGTATGTGCACAGGCTCTGCACCAAAAAAAAGTTTTTCTCCATTCCCTGACCCTAGGCAATGCTGACTGAATGTAAATGCAAGTCCTTCAAAGTCCTCAAACACACGCACTTTGCACTTAAATTGCAACATTGGCTGTGTGTGAGTGTAGGGCAGGTGAGGAAGACACATCACGTTCTCATACAGTCTGGGCTCCTCCAGTCCTGTCCTTTGCTGCTCCCTGTCCAGTCCTGTCCTTTGCTGCTCTGCTAGTGAAATATCCTGTCATTTCTGAGGGCTTTCCATGGCCAAGAGTTTCTCACTTTGTAAGGTAATGAGAGGGGCTTTTTTGAACTGTAAGGATATTGAAACCTTACAAAAATAGTCATTAAAACTTACCAATGTCAGACTATGCTTGGAATTCAAGAGAATTTTGTTTTACATTAAATTAATTCTTTTAATTGAATATTGGATAGACTTCCCTGAAGCATAATCAGAGAGATACTTTAGTTATTAACCTATCTTCCTACTTCTTCCCTATTCTCATTCAGACCTTCACAATGAATCCTAGCCAGTAAAGTGACCAGTCACTTTCTCAGTAGAGAGAGTCTTTTTTAACTTGGATAGCCATGAAAATAACCACGTTTCTTGTTCTAGCTTTCCAGATTAAGCAGTAAGAAACAGGGATATAGCCACAGTGATATTTTTGTGAGATATTGTCTTGGAAAGGCTGCTTGCATCCAGATGAGTTTTATCAGCACAGTTTATATGATGGGCTGCATTTTATTTAAACTACATAACTCTAAGCTCTAAGCATTGTCTGGGTGGTAAGTATTTATAAATTCCTAACCTTTTTTCCTGATGGGACTTATTAGATGTATGATGTTTAGGTAAACTTGTATTTGTAACACTCTAAAGTCAGGTGTTTATTGATGGTCTCCTTGCTATAGCACCTAGGGTCAAAATACTGCATTTATCCTGTGCTAGTTTTTGAACTAGGGTCTTTTAGTAACAATGGATCATATAATACCTTCAAGACAGTATTTGAAAATATACATGGGAATCCATTTTACCTCATATTAGTGACTTAAAAACCAGTCATCCAAGTCCAAGTGAGTTGTCTGATCTCTTTTAGAATTTTTCTGGGAGAAAAATCAGCAATTCTGGGGGCAATTTTCACACATCTTAGATGCTTATTTTACCAGGAAATGAATCATCTTATGCAGGCACCTACTTTTATCTGTCAACTGTAAAGAGGATTAAGCATAACCAACTCAGATCAGGACATCTGATTTTGAAATGGCTGAAGGGGTGAGAAAAACTGCGGCCAAAAGCTCTGTTCCCGTGACAGCACTGGTAAGACTCTGCTATGCACTGGTATATAACCTCTCTTGTCTTCCATTAACTGTGTTAATTGGAAAGGTGGGAGCTTCATCTCTTCTGCTCCACATCTGCTGGGATCTGGCTGTTAAAGCAAGCATTCATGGAATCTGCCTGCAATAATGACTGAATCCTAATTTCCTGCTCATGATCCCTTCTACTGGAGCTACGACAATAGCAGCTAGTAATAGCTTCGCCCAAGGTCCCTTTGTAGCTCCACAGAAGTACTAAAAAAAACCCCTCTGTATTTCTGTAGATTTTAAATTGATTGTACAGTTCTAGGCACTGAACTGGACCATACTGTTAATCCCACTGAAGTGGCTGAGATTGAAGTCAGTGGAATCAAACCACTTGACACAAACTTGGGATCTGGGCCATTATCACAACATGTTATTGACTTCTTATATAAAATTTTTAAAAGAGTTTTTCAAAATAGCATGTCACTCAGACACCACTGTCATATGAATTCCATATAAAATGCTATTTTTAGGTAGCATTTGGTTTTGACATCTTTCTGCTAAACAGAATCTACATAGCTCTTGTGATCAAAGACTGAAATCATCAGCATGGCACATAACCTCTATCAGAATTTACTGAGCTAAGGCAAAATTACTGGATGTGTTATTGTTTTTTAAAAAAAATCTGTATGTGCACCAGGTTAGACTCAATATTCAGAGTAGATCCTTTTAGGCTTATGTTCTGTACATCTATCTAATTTTGTACAGGAAACTAACAATTAAGTGGAAATGTGACCACTAAATTTGGAAAAAAGCTGGAGTCTAAGTACACACTACCATTTCCCAGGAGGAGAACAGTATAAAGGAATTACTGTAATCAAGTCATTCTGTGCGTAAGTTGTTACCTCCATATTGAGGAAACTTAGGTCTGTAGGCAGCCCATGTTACGTAAACGATAAAATCTGTTTTGACAGTGTAATTAATGTTAGTCTCAAAACAGAAATGCAAATCAAACAAGACATCAAGATCAGAAACTGCAAGCCGTTGCCAAAGTTAAAAGAGATGTGGGCAACACAAACCTCATGGATTGCTGATGGACTAGCTGCAAAGGGTTCTATTTTAGATCAGTTAATTAGCGGGAAATTATAGCCTAACCAGCATCCTGTAGATGGCAAAGCAAAGTGCTGACAGTTGGTTTGCTCTTCTAAACAGTTCCTATGTGCCTCTAAAATACTTAAGTTGCATTAAAAAATACCATCTCAGATTTCTGGTTGCAGGGAGGAAAAATATACCTTTGACTATGCACAATTTCATTTGCAGAATGTATGTGCAGCTTTTCAGGAATACAGATTGCATTTGTCACATCGTCAAAACAGTAAGAGACAAGAAGCTCTTACTGCTAAAAGAGCTCCAAAAGCTAAAAGTCACTGTTACTGGGGTACTCTTTTCACATTGAAATAAAATAGAAAATTTGAAAATGTTTTGCGATAGAATCAAACCAATATTGCTCTAATTCTGTATAAAAAAAAAAACCCCAAAACTCTTCTTGACCTCCCACATACCCTTATCACTCAAGACAAATTATTTCCATCACCCTCCTAAACCTACTGACAACCATATTATGAAGGCTTATAATTGGTTTTATTTGTATATTTTCTATTGTCATTCTTCCAGTAACTATGCGCAGCTTGTGATTTTCTTTAACTTAGATAAAGGAATTCCAAACTGAATAGGAGAAAAACAGTTTGCTCAGTTAATCTTAAGGAATTGTTGGACAATGGAGTAATTTGAAGTGTGTATTATGATAGATAATGGTCCTACACCAAAGAATTTAAAGGATTGCAAAATATTTTAATTAAAGATAATTAATACCTTTAAATCATTTTTTTGGCCCACAAAGACCTACAAGTCTGGACACAATCTCAGAGTGCACTTTTGCGATTGGTAACTACACAGGCAATAAGCAAATCAAGAAATAATTTTACCCAAGATGCAGATGGAGTCAGTATCAGTGTCAAAACCAGTGCTCAGAAAGCTACTTGCAGGCTGCCAGCCCTATACTTAGGTGCAGCCAATGATGCTGCTGGGTTTTGAGCTCTCAACCCCCTAAATCAGAGCATGGCTTTCTCAGTTATCCTTGTTTTCAGTGGGACCAGGATTTAATCTGTGGTTTCATGTTATAATGCAATTTGAATATGCCTGACTTCTACATCAGATTTATACAAGTTAGCTAGCTATACTATACTATACTATACAATACATACTATACTATCATTGTAGAGTATTTTTCTAGGCAAGAGAGAGAAATTGGTATGTCCAGATGACAACTTCTTTTGTAACACATACCAATTCTAAAGGAGATATATCACATTACGACTATACTAGGACATTAATGTGACTGCCTTTGATAGGGATATTTTAGATACCCATTGTAGGTGAGATGAATTTTTATGACTGATTCATTTATTTTTATATTTTTTTTATTGAGGAAGGAGACAAAGAGTGGAAATATATGTATTTTTCTGGACACAGAATTATCCCAGAAAGTAAAGACATGCATATAAAAATCATGACTCATTGATTTGTCCTTGATATTCTGTTCTCAGTCTCAGCAAGTCAAGTGATAGGTTACTCACTTCAAACTCAATATCTTCCCTGACCCTGTTTGGATGTCCTCTAGTTGCCCTTGAGGAGTAGTAATGAGCTGCTTGGATTGCTCTGGTATTTGTGGTTTCTAGTGTGTATATTTTAATGGACTGTATACCGAGACAGAGACTAATCCTTGGCCTTACAGTAAGTACAGAGTTTGTTGGTAAGTATTGGGGTGCTCTTAGGTGAGTTTAAGACACCTCAGTGTAGGTAGGGGTTTGTTGACTCTCTATTGTTGCACAATAGGATCCATGCGCTATATTCAGTCTGCATTAAACTCCCTAAACATAGGTATCTATCATCTTTTTAGAAGTCCTAGACCCTCCTGCCTAGCCTACAGCTCCTTGTCCAGAAGGATGCAATTCTCTTGTAGATCCTATCTGGATGTCTCAAATGGTACCAGCCAATTATCTTTGAACTAATCAACTAATCTGTCTGGCTAAAGGCTAATTCTGTCTGGTTATGACCTAGGAATGTCATCAATTTTAGTAGCTTTATTTTCTCTGATCCTCTAGAAAAAATATTTTGAGTATGTTTTAGAGCACAAGTCTTATGTGGAGCGGCTGAAGGAAGTGGAGTTAGTCTGAAGAAAAGGAGGCTTAGGGGAGACATTATTGCTTTCTACAAGTACCTGGAAGGAGGTTGTAGAGAGGTTGGTGCCGGTCTCTTGTCCCAAGTAGCAAGTGATAGGACAAGAGGAAATGGCCTCAAATTGTGCCGGGGAAGCTTACATTGGACATTAGGAAAAATTTCTTCACAGAAAGGGTTGTAAAGCACTGGAACAGGCTGCCCAGGGATGTGGTTTAATCATGATTCCTGAACATGTTTAAAAGTTGTGTAGATATGGTGCTTAGGGACATCATGTAGCAGTGGACTTGGTAGACTTAGGCTGAGGGTTGATCTTGAAGGTCTTTTCCAATCTAAACAATTCTATGATTCTACGATTCTAAGTATCACCTTTACCAATTGCCCTTTTAGGGTAGATCTGAGTCTGAATAAAGTTCCTGACACAGAAATGAAGACTTAAGTACAAGCTTGTCTCGATGAAATTCCATTTCAGGGAACAGAAAATAGACGATGGGAGTTGCTGAGAGGCTGGTAGAGATATGCAAGCATTTCAAGAGGATGATTTTTTTTATTAACAAAACAGAGAATTTACTGGAGGTAAAACTAAAGGTAACTACAAAAGTTTTTCTCCTACTTCTGTGCCTCTCTACTGAAACATAGATATGGCTTTATTTAAGTAGTGAAGAACTTGCTTTGTGTCTACCTTCAGATGCCCCTATTATTGGGAAGGATTTGGGTGGCAGCTGCCGACTATCATTCTGTTCTCTGGGAAAAGGCAATTTTGCAAGTTAGAAATAATGTCCCGCAGGAGAAGTGCATTTGCAAGTGGTGAGCATTAATCAAAATGTCCTTGCCATGAGGCAGAACAGTAGCAAAAACACCTGAACTTGCCTCCCTAAATGCCTGATAATACACTTTTGGAAACAGCCTTACTAGCCACTTCTAGAAGTGGAAGGGTCCCTATGGAAGCTAGACCTACCTTGATGTAAAGGACTTTATTGTTATTTTGAAGCGAAGCTCTCTTTCTTCATGTACACCTGCTATCGGCCCCTGTGCCATTTCTAGGACCCACAGGAGAGAAATTCCACTGTGGCTGGACAGACAGTGTTTTGGAAGACTTTTTCTATTGTGAAGAAGCTAGAGCAGAATGTGGCTCATACTCCTGATGTACTGGAAGTGTAACAAAGCTAAGTGCCAATTTGTCATCAAGCAAAATTGGGTCAACTTCAAGAGAGTTATGCTCAGTTACATTAAGTGATGGACTGAGGCCCTGATGGATGAAATATTTCATGTCAGCTAGTAAAAATTAGTGTCAGAACACAATCAAAATGATGTCTGTATGCCTAGCACAGCAAGCACTGTAGTTTCGGCACCCAGATCATCATTATAGCTCCTGACATATATGCCTTCAACAAAAAACCAGGACTGGACTCATGCAGAGCTTCTGATAAGAATCCTGAACCGTTTTCTTCATTGACAAAGGAACACAGGAGAAGCACTGGCAGGAG
This sequence comes from Coracias cyanogaster, assembly GCA_033124195.1. Classification (NCBI taxonomy): domain Eukaryota; kingdom Metazoa; phylum Chordata; class Aves; order Coraciiformes; family Coraciidae; genus Coracias; species Coracias cyanogaster. The sequence goes on along the minus strand of JAVSBS010001985.1, from coordinate 9,017 downwards.
AGGGGTCCTACCTTCTTTTTTACTACAAGGACAAGGAAGCATGATGAACTGCTGCTTCCAGACTCACCCACCCTGCAAGCTTCACCCAGCTGTACAGATCCACCTGAGGACAAAACCCTCTGGCAACCTCAAGCTAAACAGCTGGTCTAAGATTTACCTCTGGCATTGTTAGCTTCTATCACGTCAGGAAGGCTTCAAACACTGAGCAAAGAATCACCTTCCTTGCATCATGCATCATTTATTTTTCTTTCTTATACATTCTTTATTTTTTTTCTTCTTCATATAATATCATACAGAAAATGAAGCTGAGAAAACTCCCTGAAAACTGATCCCACAGAACAGCTTTGAAGCCAAATTCTGCTGGGGGAGGGAGCATGGGTGTCCTTTTAAAAAAAGAAAGAATCAGCTGTCTGGCAAATCTAATAGGTTACAGAGGAATTATGTCAAGCAGGATATAACAGCAGGAGCAAGGGAGAAACATTCATTACAGATTTTTTAAACTAACCATAGGTGGAAGGCAGTGACTTCATTTTTTATCTTTTCCTCTGCAGATCATCTGTACCAAGGAGAATGAAAATTATGAAAAGCTCCTGGCTACTGCTCCAACTGTTTTCATGCCTCATCAGCTTGAAGAGGCCAGGCAGCCCTGATTAGCACAAGCTCACTCCATCTCAGGGAATCCCAGACTTATGGACAGCTGCAATGGCCCCTTGGCTATCATCTGCTGAACTCCTCAAACCAAAGGGTTTGTGTCACCTTCATCCCAGTGGCTTCCTGGGCCACTTCCACCACATAGAGATGCTGTTAAACAGCAGCATCAGCATAGTAGCAGAACTTCAATGTGTTTAAAAGAATTGAAGACTAATTACTCCCCCCAGATATACCCAGAGCAATGAAAATGATGTGTGTGTATCCAAGTGTAGAACTGGGCTCATCGTTTGTTAGTGTAAGATTTATTCTCACAGTATAGGCACACAAGCTGGCACAGCATCAAAGTATTAACTCAGGATCCCCAAGTGCTCCCACAGATATATGGTATGTTTCCTGCAGAGAGTTAGAGTGCCAAATAATTCCATGGAGCACCAACAGTGATTAAGCAAAGTCAATGGGCAAATTATAATTGAGAAAACATCCTTCTATATCTTATTTGGACTTTAGGTTTTGTGGTTTTAAACATAGCCGTTGTGGATACCACTGCTAGCTATTATTTAGCTATGGATACCAGTAAAAACCTCTAAGACTCACCATTTATTTCTACATAGAGAATAGAAATTGCGGAGATGTTACTTCATGCATACTTTTTCCCTCATTAGGCTGGGTGTTCCTAGCCATAGTACATTGGATTAAGAAGACCCAAGCCGCCACCTGGATGAAGTACCTCATTCTTGAGGAAATAAAATAAAATAATTTATTGATCATAATAAATTTTTCTTTTAGGAAGTGAGGAGTGTGTTTTTCCAATTTTTATATTTATATACATTTATAAAACCCCATCTCTCATCTCTCTTATCATTTCCTCATGGGAGAAATGCTTGAGACCCTTTGTCTTCTTAATGACCCCTCACTGAACTTCACAAACTCTGTATGTAGTAGCACCATGACTTAAATTTTTGCCTGCCCTTGGTATCCTCATATCTTTGAAAAAAAACAAAACAAGCAAAAATAATAACTACTGCCATTTGTGTTCAGATAGCAAGCAGAGAATCAGTCCTTCTGGGGTCTGCAGAGGCAGTTGTGCTATGGAACAGTACAGCTTCTCAATGAAATATCATATTCTTATGCCTTTACATTCGTAAGTACATGACCATGCAATGTATTTACTGGCAATAAGAGTTTTGTGGTTAAATATCAAACATGCCTTCTAAAAATGCACCCTACATAGCCCCTTATTTAAAAAATGGAAAGCTGAAAATAGCTTTAAGTCAGGAGAAAGGAAACCTGCAATTCCTCAGGCATTCTGAGTAATTGTCTGAGCTGTAATTGAAAACTCCCTCATGCAATGTGACCTTGTTTGAATTAATTGGTTTTGGAATTAGTGCTCAATAGTTCAGTAAATGTGGAATTCTCTGAAGTTTACTGACTGCCAAGCAGAGTTCTACTGGCTGAGAAAGGTAAAGTGGACAAAAGACAGTTCGCTACTTCTCATCTTTCTCAGTGGAATCTTTAGTAAGCATGAGTTTAGTAGAGCTACCTACTATGAATTAGATAAAAGGAGATGCATATAAAACTGATCTGACAGGTTTGCATTATGCTACGTTTTCCAGAGAAATGAAGTCCTTGCAATACTGGCCACTTAACGCTAGTAACTATATCCCCTGAAGGCAGCAGTGTTTCACGCTGTTTCTTGCAAGATCAGCTGGAGATCTTTGAAGCAGGAAAAGTGATCTTGGACTGACCCTTAACACAGGACAGGAATCCAGGGTGTCTTGATGTACCAAGAGCCCATCTCCATTGTGCTGAAGTCCATAGCTAGGTGGACTAATCCATTCATCAAAAAAATACAGTTGTAGCAAAAAAACTTAGGCTAGAGGAAAATGTGAAATATTTTTAAGAAACTGAAAATTATGCTCCCTTTTATATATTAGCCTAAAAGCTGAAGAACTTAACTGAGGCCACTCAGTCAGTGCTTGTTGCTGGAGAAGGATTTCATACCTGTGACTGGAGTCCTTCAGTTCCTCCTTATATTCAGTCTTTTCTGCTTTAGCTGTTTCAATTTGCATATAAAAGCAATATTCACTGAGTAGACATCCCACCTGATGGGTGAGTGTCCTGAGCTGTGGGCTAGAGTGTCAGTGTCTCTCTCAATAAAGGTGAAAGAGTTTTGTACAACGTATAATAATGCCATCAGGAGAAATGGAGTGTGCCCCCCACATCTGAACAGACAATAACCTGGTGTTCAGGTTATCCTCGTGTGGCAGATGCAGCCTCCCCAACAGAAAGCTGACAAAAACAGGGCTTGCCAGAGGTGTCTGGGAGCTCACAGCCATGAACCAGTGCCTCTTGGTGATTAATTGGCACCTTAGGGTCTAGAGCCTAAGCCTGTTTTTCTCATGGCCTTGCCCCCCAACCAATTAGAACAACCACAGTGCACCCTCAACTAGGGTATAAAGGCAGCACCATCTAAGACCCAGTTAAGTTGGTTCTTTGCAGAGCAGTGGGCCTGGTAGTTGGACCGTCCCCTTGGATATGCCATCCAAGGATACTTCCATGGATTGAGTGAGCCTCAACCCCCTTTTGGGTGAGTGATACCTTTGGGTACCCTCATGTGGGAGGTTCTCCCTTTATGAGTGAGTGTATGCACATTTTTATTAATCTTTCTAGAAAGAATATCCCTTAAAGTTTAGGCATTTGTTGTATAGTAGTCATACTCCCAACAGACATCGAAACTTGTAATTTAATTTTTGTCAGAAGGAGTGCTGGGCAACATTTTTGGATAGCTGCTGCTGTCTGTTTTGTGCATGCCTTTGTGACATCTGGATAGCCAAAGATGCAAACATCAAATTACTCTCTGTCTCAGAGAAGGTATTTTAACATCTTCTGCTTCATGACAGATCATCCTCACTGCTACCTCCAGTATCATTGCAATCCAGTATTTCTGCATTCATGGTAAAACCAAACAACATCAGCAGGAAAAAAAATGAGGAGGAAACATCTGGAAACACTCTGTAACATACAAAATAAGTAATATACAGGACTCTCTCTACATACAGGACGTGTAACAAAAATAAGTTGATCTTCTCAGGCAAAGGGGAAACAAGGGAGAGAGTGGTTAGCATCTTCCAAACCTCCTCATTGGTTATGTTTTCGGAGTACAACCCAGTATCGTACCAGGGTGTTTGAATTACTTTTCAGTAAGACAACCTTGGTATTGCAGGTGGGATAGAGTATTACTGTGGCACTGCTCCTAGCCTGGTGCACTAGGCTGCACTGTTTCCCAACAGAACTATCCAGCCAAGGCTCACTACGAACTGAACTGCTGGTGACACAGCTCTGACAGCTCAGGTAGCTTGTGTACCTCCCGACAGCACTCTCCTGCACTACCCAGATGTTACCAGGAAGGAGCCTTCCAAGCTGACATCATAGTGTATATATGTGCTAATATATTTAGACATTAGGGAACCGAGCTGGTGCTACCTGGAAAATTGACGCAGATTTTATGAACTCTTCCTGAAAAGTGAAGCATTGCTTGCATGTAAGACAGTAGTACTTAGGATGACTACTGCACTCTGTGACTTCTCATTCAGGAAATTACATGTTGTCTGTGATGGAGGGACAAGGTGGAAGTCAGCAGCAGCTGGAGCTGTATTTTCTCAGCTGTGCATCTGACAGCTGCAGCTGGATACAGTTCAGAGACAGAAAGCATATGCTGTCATTCAGGGCTTTTAACATGAAGTATTTTTCACTGGGTTCATTATCTCTTTACAAAATGAAAGGGGATGGCTAGAAATGACCTAACCACAATGAAATATGAGTCTTAGCAGGGGTCACCCAGAGTTCAGGTCTAGCTTACAGTGTGCCAGCAGTGCTGGCTGCCTCCTTGGTGTTGTCACTCATCCATTTACAACTGGGACAACAGGTAGTGCCCTGTGTCTTGTCACACAGTCTCCACCAGAGGTGGAGAAGCCTGGTTCCACAAATAATTAAAAGACGTGGGTCCATGCAAAAGCTGTGTGTTCATTAATATGGTAGATATTACCAATGAACCATTGGGCTTTCTCTGTAAATTGGTATAAATTCCAGAAGAGCTAGTTACTAGTAGTTCTTTTTCAATCTATTAGAAAACTCTGTTAACAGAGTCCATTAATAGTGTCCCACATAATATTTATTATAGTTGTAACCTTCCTACCTTCTGAAAGCTGTTAATGCACCTAGGAAAATTTTAGGAAACTGCATATTGTAAATGTATTTTCCATACTTTTGTAATTGAATTCATAGATCAAATATTACATTTTTTATTTAGGTTTACATTTTTAGTTACATGAAGTAACTTTTAGCTAAACCTGTGTGTTATGATTTAATTGCTTTACAACATCGATGAGGCAGTCATGACCTATATCACTAAAATTGCAAGTAATAATTAAATTGCAATGCCTGTTAATTTTCTAAGGAACTGCTTTAGATTCTTTGCCAAGAAGAGTTTGTTACATTAGAAGCAAAAAAGGAATTAATGTAATGCAATTTTCCTAAGAATTCAAAAGACTGAATTGGAACTGAAGGCTGATGTGAAAGTTCGACCCTTTTGACATTTATTTGAATGAAGCCCTTCCAATGTCAAATATCTGCCAACACTATTTTCACATTTCAGGCAATGGCTTCTTTTATAGTTTTCAGAAAGGGCTGGAGAAATAATTTTTTTAAAAAATTATAGTAATAATAGGAAATGAAGCATCTCCCTCCAAAGTGACAGGTGCTGAAGAGACAAATAAGGAAGAGCTCCCCCTGGGGTTTTAAAAATTAGAACTTATTTGGCAACTGAAATTTTCAGTTAATAATGAATCATATAATCCTTACTCTTCTTATAAATCAGATTAATATTTCTAATTTGAATATTTTACATGGAAGCTGAGGATAAACTTGCTCAGTGGTGCAGAAATAATATTTTGAACACAGAACCACACTCAGAACTGTCCATCAGCTTGGAAACAGTGTTGGCTCAGGAAAACAGCTCACATAATCTTTTATCTCCACAATGTCAATATCACCTCACCACAACAAAGCAGAAAGATTACATATTTGGGCACAGAAATCTATCTGATAAATGATTTCTAAGATGAGGGAGAAGCCTTGTGGAAAACGAAGGTTAAAGTTTTCAAAGCCACAGTATTTAACCAGCAGACTGCTAACCAATGCAAAGTATTTTTCCTAAGTATGAAAACACTAGGATGCAAACATATTTATGGCCTAACCATATTCCCAACCATATTCTATTATTTAGCTTTGTCACTCTAGAGAATATAAAATAAATTACTTTCAGTGACAATTTCTGGGTTATCCAGCATATAAACTCAAGACAGCTTAGGTTCAAACCAATCGACTTGGTAACCAAAGTAATCCTGAAAGTATTGCAATTCAGTACCTGGAGTCAAACATTAAAATAGGTATTTAGTTGTGCCTTTTGCCATAGAAGGTTTCTTCCTAAAAATCACACACTACTATATGACAAAGATGAAAATTAGTCTCCAGGGTAGTAATAAAATCTCATTTTATATCATGATAGCATGTCTATTAAACAAAGGACAGAACCATCCCTAGGGGTGGCACTGTAAGCTACAACTTCTAGTTTTTTACAAAGTTATATATAACAATTAAAATAATATGCTTAAGATAAAGTAACACTTTATGCTACTTCTAGAATTCAAATTTATGTTATTCAACATCAGCTTACTTTCTAAGCTCTCACTGTTCTGTTATACAACAGATGTGTCAAATAAATAATTTTTAAAGTATTTTGAGTTCTGTTTTTACCTTTTGCAGATGAGTAGCCTGCACTGCAATTTAATAGTAAGTGGTAAGGACAGTATAATTATTATGAAGGGACATTAACATATTTGGAAACATAAAAGTGAATTTGGATCACTTAACAAAGAATACATATTTGTTATAGATTTCATTTTAATTATTGAACTATCTGTGCAATCTTTTTTCTACCAATACTGAACGCTAATAATCTAAAATGAATAAAGTTACTATATTTGCTAAGCAACACATAAGAGAAAAGAAAGTTGCCAGAATGTTATAAGATCCTTAAAGTGAATGGTGTAACAATGAATGTTAATGGTTACTGATGAGTAATAGCAAATGTGGGAAGCTTGCCATAATGTTTATGATTCCGTGTATTGATACAACTGGTTACACCTTTTCTAAAATGAAGTAATCAATTCCCTGTTAATTGCCCATAAGTGTTTAGACCAAATATTTAAAATCTTGCTTCTCATTTTCTTTCGGTACTTTAAAGACCTCAATTAAAATCAGTGCAATGGTTCTCATTTCAAAGATCAATTGCTTGACAGATAAACAAACCTAAATGTCTAACAGTATCTAAATGATACCATTTGCACTTGCGTTTTTATATTTGCACCTGGATAACTGTATGTATAGGAAATGGAGGTCAGAAGTCCAGGTCTTTTATATTATGCTTGCAGGATTCTCCTCAGAAGGAGTTTATTCCAAGCTGTAGCCACAACAGTATGGTACAAACCTAAGAATATTGGTATCAAATATTATCACTACACAGGGCAATTGTTTCCAGTGTCAAACATCCTTTTACAAGACAAGATGACATATTTTTACATGCAGAATAGCGGAAGGGTCAGTATAGATTTGCTTACCTGTGGTTGACCTGATAGTTGAGGTGATGTTGGAAGATGCCATCGCAGGTATACATTCATCATCTTGGGAATAGCCTGCCTGAATGGCACGCAAGTAACTGTGGCTTCTTGTTCGGAAACATCCAGGGAGGTCAAGGGCATCCATTGCCTGAGCTTCAACTTCACTAAACACTGATTCACACACCGATTCAAATTGCCCATTAACCTCTGCTTCACTCATCTGAATAAACAACAACAATGCATTTGATTTTTGACTTGCTTTTTTGTGATCATCACGGCCTCAACATCTCAAATGGACACCTGTACATTGATGAAGAACTGTTTTAGCAAATAGTTAAAATGTAGTAATCCCTCTGATCACATTCACATCTTTTAACTTACATCAGCTGATTATATGTATATAGTAAGTACATCATACGTGCTATACAATTAATTTTACATTTAGTAACTTCTGGCATGTTTAGAAGATTGTAAATACATTATTTAATGCTAACCAGCAAGATCACCCTGCGCTGATTGAACTCCATGTTCTACCAGGACAGGAGAACACAAATCAGCTATACTAATATTCGCCCTCAAAAGGTGAAGGTGGATTACCTGGGTTCCTCACTTATCAGCAAAGTTACTACTCGTGGACATTTAGCCTGTGTGGCACATTCCTCTCACTATAAAGGGGCTCAAGGAAGTATCTGATACTTGAAGATGTGTAAGTTCAGAGGAGGTGATGCTTCTGAAAGGTTTGAGAAATACTGCATCTGGAGTTGTGTCTAGTGAGGCATGTGAAAGAATAACCATTGTCTGAAATAGAGTGAAAAGTGGTCAGATGAGAAAGTAATGGCTGGACCACCTTTAGCTGAGAAGGGCCCTAAACTCATTCCCTAGTTAACTGGGTTGGCCATTCAACTACTGTGGAAAAATGAGATGCAGCAACAACTGTTGCCTCTTCCTCAGCAGCATTATTTTAAGTCTGCTACTTCTGCCACCAGGTATGCTGAGGAACCCTGCCTGTCAGAGCATCCTGGATGTGCCTACCTGCATCACCTACCAGCTTGGCCCCTTGTGGGATTTCAGCACCACACTCCAGCTCCCCTCAGGGCTTGGGCAGGAACCAGTATCTACCTGCTGACCTTGCCCTGCAGGTTGGGCATGACACAAAACTGACATTTTTAGGTAGCTTTTATGATAAATAAGGTTTAGGCAGGATGTCCAGGCTGAGGAAACCTCTAAGTAGGTAAATGTGTATTCCAGTTTTGAAGATGAGTGCCTAAATTCTAGCTACATCATTTTTAAAATGTTCTCTGAAGTCAGCCCCAACTACCTGTAAATGCACCTCAATAATTCAGAAGTATGTTTATCCAAAATCAGATAGGGAGTTAACACTGAACAGATAAATGCATGACCTCCTGATATGTCTTCCTGTTAATAATCTCTTTAGAAGTAGAGTGCTAGAAATCAGAATCAGTTTAAATACCAAGTTAAATTTGCAGCACCACTAAACAGCACATCCAGTTGCTATTACTTTTCCTATATGGCTGCTAAGTGCATTTTTCATTATTAGTGTTCCTAGTACATTATTCATTATGGAAACAGAGTGAGTGAAAATGTTTAAAATACTATCTCTTCCAGTAACCTGTTTCTGATAGGTAACATACTGCTTGGGTCTCTAAATTCTCTTTCATAAGATCCAGA